>JAJLZW010000169.1:0-21945 GCA_030572435.1 Candida labiduridarum | reverse complement strand
CGGCAAGTATGACTTCTCTGCCATAAAACGATTCGAGAGACTCTTGATTGGCAGCCATTAAAATCGATGTGTATGCTTCAAGATATACACGTTTACATTTCTTCACTGTCTCCAATCCTCTGACTGTAATATCGGATTCATATGATAATCCTAATCCAATGAGGTATAACATGGTTGGTCGTTGTGGTGGGTAGAATATCAAGAAAGATTGGTTTTTGCGGAATTTTTTTTTCTTCTTCTTCTTCCCTACGGTTGTTCCATCTCATCACCAAATCACTATGGCCAGGAAAGAACGGGGTTGTTTAAGAAGAAGTTTACGAAATAAGGAAAGATTGAAACAAAAGGAGATCGAGTACAAAATAGATCTTGAGCGATATAAAGAAATAGTAACCAAAGGCTATGAAAACGATATACCTCCCAAAAGAAATAAGTATAAAAGAAGACCACGAAAAATACCATCACCACCAGAAAAGGAAGATATTCGACCAAGTCATCCACAGCGGCCACAGTTTAACTATGTTCATAAATCAGATATAACGAGTAAGTCCAGGTATTCCAACACCTCCAGCATTCCACCCAATCTACAAGAGTCTAGAGTAAAATTGTTTGAAAATAAACTTCAACTTAACCATACATATCCCGAACTAATTAAAATTATAAACCAAAATTTGTCCCTCAATACCATCGATATACCTTTAGCCCATAACCTAGTACCAAAGAATTTAGAATTCGAAAAGCAACGATTTTCTATCCCATCTGATTTCTACAACAATGATAATACTACTGTTGGAATACCAGATTATTCTGATTTCAACGAAATCGACCATTTCTTTGCAGAGACCTTGAAACATGAATTATCATTAGTGTGATGAAAAATCACATAAACGGTCAATTATTTTCATCAATGCAGAACTTTCGTGATTTGGATATTTGGAAAGCAATAGCTTCACCTTATTTTCTAAATTTTTCAACAACTCCAACGTGTATTGTAGTGAATTGGACTTGTGATTCATGAACGACAAACATTCTTCGATTAATACATCTTTATTACAACGTTCAGTACTAGATCCATAGTTGTATAAAATATCATGCACAGGCGAATTTTGGGTAGTTCTTAAACAATGCAAAATAGGTAATGATAGTTTTCCTTCAATTAAATCTTCACAACTGACCCCCTTCATGGCGGAATATTTGATGTCCACCAAATTCAAATAATCATCTCTAATTTGATAAATTATTCCTAGCAAATTGGCAATGGAAACCAAAGAATCATTATCTAGTTCAATATTTGAATGCAACAGTAATAGTTTCACTGCCAATCGGAATAAACTCCCCGTTTTATCTTTAACCATGGATAAATAATCCTCAATTTCTGGTAATTTGTCAAGTTTCTTTAAATAATCTCTCCAATAAATATCCAAACCTTGGCCATGATGAACGCTCAACATTTCATCAATCAATATCTGTGACATTTCAAATTTCAACTCGGCAGTTCCTGACTCTCCGGATAATTCAATAGCCTTCTGAACTGCGACAAAATACATCAAGTTGCCACAATTTATAGTTAATGGCGTTCCATATTTCATATGAGCAACGGGCAAACCGCGTCTATATTGAGAACCATCTTCAATATCATCAATCAACAAGGATGAATTATGGAAAATTGAAATGACTTCGCTGATGTTATCAAGGATGGCAGTGTCTTTTATTTTATAGAATAACTCGTTGAATGCAAGTAAAAACCTCGTTCGTACGTTTTGGTTACTACTTGGAACTTCGGAAATGTATTTGTATGGTAGCAAGATAGGATCGGTTATTGCAGGTTTATAGGCTGCAGTTGGATGAATCAATCTATTGATATCAAACGTCATGATAGCGGTTGTGTGTAAAATAAATAAATAAATAGATGGATAGATAGATAACTATGGCAAACTGTAATGATACTCTTCTTTTATGTAACTCTGAAGGTGGTGAAAATGACGATGGCGATAATCTTGTACTGTCTTTTTTAACAAAACTAGTAAAACTTAATGCAAATTTATAGTGAAAGCCTGTGGGTATATGGTGTTGTTGTTTATGGATCAACCAGGCATACGATACAGATTGCTTGCTTGGTTTCAACTAATACGTGAGAGTTGTAATGCGGGAATACATAGAAAAAAAAATTGTGTTCCGTGTGACGTGTTTGCGCCTTACGTAATTACTAATATGTCGTATGTTGGTTTTATCCCTTGACAACATGAATGCATTAATGACTCACAGCATTTGTCATCAAGGATGAATAGTTGATAACAAGTGATCCACAACAACAACAACATCAACATCAACAAAATCAACTAGATACTACCAGAAACGCCCTCAGCCACTTCCATGTCAAGTATTATTAATGACGTACAGTTTGTTTATATCATCGTGTGACCAACAAAGTGAAATTGGTTGTTCGTAAACCAAAAGTATGCTCTACTCAATACATTGTAATTTGATTGATGGTTCCTTCAAGGACAATTACAAATACAAATACGCATTTGTTTAAAAGACACAGAGATCAAATGAGCCATTGCTAAATAATAGATCACGCCGTCATTGTTGCGAGAAATATTTTGTTTCGCAACTATTTCGTAATAACATACGCTTAACAAAAAGAAGGTCCAAATTCATCTTACGTAGTGAATAATACACTGTCATTGAGTTGTATCTATGTTTGTTTGATTTTCCTCGCAACCACAAATACTTTCAAGGAAATAGTTAAAATATTCATCACTTAAGAATATGTATTACAGTAAAAAAAAAACCAATTTTCCATAAAATATGGATCTAAATATAAATTCAGAAACCTAAGCAAGCAAACAGTGGAGAAGGCAACTTCTACAGTAATATTCGACACTTGCAGTATATCGTTTCCATATTTACATTCACCAGTTACAACGTTACATACTCCCGTAGAATTCCTAACTGGACTATGTTACACTACCCGAGGTTCTCCTGGAAAAATATCAAGTCGTGTACTTTTATTAGAAAAATAGCCAATAGTAAGTGAGAGAGAGATTCTAATACTAAGGAGGACAAATTTATTAATACCCATGCGCACTGAATTTTTCATAATACGCAACCAAATAATTTCACACCAAAAATGTACGGCATATGGTACGAACAATTGCTGTCACGTGGTACTAACAGAATTTATCTAATGGTACGAATAAAATATCTTGTTCAGTACGAACAATAACCTTTCATTTGGTACGAACAGAAAATAAAAACACTGTATTCTGATCCGTACGTTACGAATAATTTTGTCATAATTGGCTCAAAGTTTTTTCCTCAAATGGTGCGAACAATTATGACCAGTTTGGTGCGAAGTTTATTTGTCCATTAATGTACAATCCTGTTGCAAATGTACGAAAATTAATGTCCACTCGTACGAAAAAAATTGTAAAAAGGCTGTATTCCGAATTTTCATTTTTCGGTTAGTGTTGGTTGTCTTGCATTCTCGCTCTGTCTCTCTGTCATCCAATAGGAAAAGGAAATCTCTTCTGTGGAATGGAAAGAGAAAGAGGGAGAAAAAAAAAATCCAACCTCTTTTTCACACGGTAATTGGTTAACCATATCTTTTCTTATTTAACTATTCATCAAGAACAATAACAACAAGATGTCTGCAGTCAAACAAGCTGGTATCTCAGTCAACAAAGCTTTTGCAATTGCTGCGCAAACCTTAAGAAACTCCTTGAAACCAGAGTTCAAAGCTGCTGCTGAAAAAAGAGGTTTCATTGAAGCTAAAGTCATGACTTTTGAAAACGGTAAACAAAGTGAGCCAAAACCATTGAAAGCAATTGATATTTAATGAATCTATATACTCAGGAAGATGGAATTTGCCATTAATGATTTTATTGTGAATATTTTACTATCTATGTGGATAATTGAAATCAATAAAGAAAAAAAAAAATGAAAATCAGCATAATATATGTATACATTAAATAAATAAAAGAAAATGACTTTTCTTGCGTTCACTGTACAAGTACTATCTACTGTTTTTATTTCAAAGCTTCTTCCTTAGTTTGTTCTCTTTGTTCAAGTCGTATTTCTCGGATTAATTGTTGTTTCGAATCATTTGTCAAGGATTCGATCAAATCCTTTGCCTTTCTAAACGTATTTTGATCGTGTTCAATATCTTCAGCTTCTCTATTAATATGTTGTATTTCTTCCTGGGTTACTTCGTCTGTGTTGTTTTCTTCACCTTCAACTTTACCATCGCCTTCGCCTTCTCCGTCTCTTTGTTGTTCTTGAGTGCTAGCTGATTCATCTAACAATTTCGACAATTCCGAATCTGGGTTGCTGAACAATTCAACAAACCTCCCAGTTTCAACAACTTGTCCGTGTTTGCCTAACACAACAACATACTCGGATTTTGAGATTGTCGACAATCTATGGGCTATCGAAATAATTGTCATGGAGCCTTCATTCGTCAAATATTTCAATGTCTCATTAATCAACCCTTCTGATTTAGAGTCCAATGCCGACGTAGCTTCATCTAATATTAATACTCTTGGTTTCTTGATCAAAGCTCTAGCAATGGCGATTCGTTGTTTTTGTCCTCCGGATAATGAAGCCCCTCTATTACCTATAATGGTATCATACCCGTCTGGGAAACTGGTGATAAAATCATGGCAGTTGGCTTGTTTTGCGACATCAATAATATCCTGCATCGTCAACTTACTCACATCATACGAAGTCAACGCATAAACAATATTCTCCAAGATCGTACCGGACAATAATACTGGTTCCTGTTGGACAATTCCCACTATATATCTTCTTAATTCTCGTACTTGGAAATCCTTGATATCTTTCCCACCTACCAAAATTTCACCCAGTTGAATATTATATGCTCGAAGCAACAATGACGCCACGGTGGATTTACCTGCACCACTTGGAGCAACAATGCACGTACTTGTTCCACCTTCAATTTTGAAATTACAGTGGTCGAATATTATGTGACTGGGACGGGTCGGATAGCTAAATGTCACGTCTCTGAATTCGATATCATTCTTTACCAACAACGGATGCAGGGACGACACTTTTTCCCCTTGTACAGGGGGCACTTGATTCTTGTAGTCCATGAGAGCAAACAATTTAACCCCAGCACCTGCACCTTTCATTAATTCCAAGTAAGTTGTTGTCAAACTGTAAAGAGCCAGGTTGAAGAACTCCAGGTACATCGTGAATGCTACAACATCACCAGCAGACATAGTTCCGTGTGTCATTAAATAAACTCCAACCGCAATGCAGGATAAATAGCCAACATGGTATAAAGAATAGATGGAAACAGAATAGTTGGACTGTGCGAATGCTTCTTGTTTGGCCACTTGGACCACTCGTCTCAATCTAGCTGAGTATTTACCCAATTCCTTTTGTTCTCCGGTAAATGCATTGACCAATTTGATAGCATTCAAGGTCTCTTCAGAAGCTTTTGTCAATCCAGCAGACGCATTTTGTAAATTAGTTGATAATTTTCTTATTTTTTCACCATACCAAACTGACCCTACTGTGATGGGCGGTGAAATTAACAACATCATTCCAAACAAGATGGGATTGATCAGATACATCATATAGGAACTGATTATCCCAAACAATAAATTCTTCAAACCGTCCGGAAGATTCGCCGTAATCGATCTACTAACAATATAGGCATCACTGGACAATCGACTTATCAAATCCCCAACCTTGTTTTTATCGTTATCAAAAAACTCCTGGTCATTACGCAAAAGATTCTTCATTACTCTAGCACGCAATCTCGCAACCAATCGTTCTCCCAACAACTTCAAAACCCATATTCTGGCCCAAAAGCAGACCGCACTAACCGCCATAAACGGTACCATAAATGCAAATAATGTCGTTATATTATATCCCCACACAATAAGATTTCCGTCTTCATCCTTGATGTTGTTATTGAAAGAGTCCAATACGGATCCTACTAGTTTGACCGCAGTGGTTGGATACAAAACTGCACATAGTATAAATCCAATGGCTAAAACAAAAAGTTTCCAGTCGGGTTTGCCCAATTTCACAATCCGCCATATAATTGCTAAATTCTGTTTAAATGTTTTTTTGTTTTCCTGTTTTTCAAATTCCTCAAGTCGTTCTTGTTTAATCTCTTGTTTTTTCAATCTTGATGCATCAAGGTGGCTTTTCACAGGTATTTGAGACGGTTCTAATTCCTTCTTCTCCGATGACGAATATAACCTTAGTTGCTGTAATATAAGCAACTGGTCTTTACCTTTTAGTAGTGAGGCGTTGGTTCTCGGAGAAGATGCATGACCTTTAAATGGAGCTGTTCTTAGGCTTGTTGTAAGTAGCCTGGTTCCTCGTATCGTATTGTTCCCACAAGCACACCAACTACTGTTCTTAGTCGATTGTATCAATGAGTTCCTTAGCGAAGTAATAAATAACATTCCATTCGCGATTAAATTGTGAAAACTTATGTAACCTAATTTCCTTTTCGTTCGTCAGACTTAATAAAGGAAGAAAACAATACTTCAAAGTAAATTGTTGGAACGAGCGATACTACTCAAGTGCAACGAATCGGTGTCGGAGCTCAAATGAAATAGAAAAAAAAAAAAATTTTTTTTTCTTGTTCTCGGTTCTGTTCTAAAATTCAGTACTGCAGGTGGCCGGCCCCGTACCAGAATTAGAAATTGAGGGTCCTGCAGCGCTTGTGTCATCAGATACCCAAAATGAAGTTATATCCAATCGATGCTCAAAAATAACATGAAACCGACCTTTCTCCATTGATATTTGATGTGATTGATAAATGATGATCGAATTTAAAGACACCTCGAGTTAACACAAGTTGGCTTTAAGGATTATTATATACAATTCTACTTGAAATTACATCCACTTGTTCGTATAATTTCTACTTGACATGGGAATTAAGAACCATATCATTCGGGTTAAATACAGGTATTGTTAACAAGATTTAAGATATGAGGAGTGGTTCATTGACTACGTGAAGGTCTTGCTCATACATTTATTGGAGAAGGGAAATATTTGTCACTGAATACATCTTTCCACTCTATGTTTATTCCGTGCTAGCATTTCTGTTTGAGGCGAATAATTGTTTTTACCAACATTATGGTGATGGAATTCTAGATGTGTTTGATTCCAAGAATCGAATTGTAAAACTCACATACGCTGACACATTACACATTTACAAATGGAAGGCTCTGGGGCGAAACAACTACTGTTGGTTCTAAGGCTATGGGAAGTCGTCGACGTTCATATAGTATCTCATATCTTAATAATATCTACATCTCCCTAGTTGGGAAGTGATCAGTAGCTTTATGTCCAATTACGTGTCTACTCACGTAGTTGCGATCCATTGAGATAGACGTTAGATTTGGTATCTCTACAGTCAGGACGCAGTTTACGAATTTCCTCACATTGTACAGCATGAGAGCGGCCATAAATCATCACTTACATGTAGGATACTCTCTGGCTCATACAAACTTAGTATTTTTGACCTCAAATAGTATTCTACTCTTCCCCAGTTAAAAACAAGACAATCTTCATACATTTTGTATACATCTAGACTTTTCTATCGTAATAACTTTGAATCATCCCAACCTCACTTTCTTCGTATTCAACCACCTCAATTTGACCAGTTTCTTCATTCAAAACAGTGTTGGCTTGAATAACCTTCTTTCTTGGCTGCTTTTCCTTCAATACGATATTTCTAAATCTACCGTATTCAGTCTCAACTCTTGATTTGCCCAAATAGTATTCAGTGCCAACTTCTACTTGACAGGTGCTCTTAAAAACATGAAGATTTGATAAGAAGTCACCAATCGCTTCAACGGCGGTACCATCACTCAATTTCGTTTCATCCATGATAATGGTGAGATGTTCTCCAGTGTATTCAAATTTGAAAACATCTGCCTTATGCAATTGTTTCATGATAGAAAATCTTGCTTGCATGTGTGGTTGACCCCATTTTTCGGACTCAGGATCCCAGAATTCCAAACCAATTAAACCAGCTCTAATCATCATCAAGGTGGAAAAAAATTTCACGTTAGCTTGGTCTTCCTCATCAGCTATATCAAAAATTGGTAAAACTTCTTTTGGTTGTTTCAATATTAAGTACAACGCAACTAATTCTGCACGACATTCTTCATATGAGCCAGACACTTGTCCAAATGCGGAACCCCAAGTTTCATTTGGTTTGTAATAACTCGTAATACCTGAATCTCTTGGAAAGTTGAATTCCCCTGGAGCAACTTGTTGCAAAAGTTTACCACTTCCATGCCCTAATAGCTCATGTAAACCAACTTGGACTTCAAAGGCAATATCACGCCATTTTTTGAATCCGTCTTGCAAATCAGCGTTAATGAAACTTATAACTTCTTTCGTTTTTGGTTTTTTAGGAGTCGCAGATAAAACATTGCCCAACGAGACGTTCTTGAACCCGTAATTCAATCTGACGTCGTCATAGTTAGGAATGTTAATACCAGCAGGAATACCGGAACCAGCAAATGTCAAAACCTCCAATGAGGTGAAGTCAGGTGGAGTGAAGGTGTCTTTTTCGTATATTTTGTCCCAAGGCAACTTGCTAATGAAAAACCCGGCATTGTCAACCAATTTACTGAACTTGGCAGTCCGTTCGTGGTTAACCATTGCAACTAAACCTTCCCATTCGCCTCTGACACCAGATGGGTCTCTGTAAGTTTCAATAAACCCAATGTTGGATTCCACTTCTGGTTTTATGTCTTTGACCCATTCGATTTGAGACTTTTTGTGAGCGTTCATGGAACCGGTTGAAAACGACTCAATGTAAAACTTGAGTAATTTTGCCTGGGTGTCATTGGCAACATAAGGTAATGCCTTACTCAAGTTTTCAACAATTTTGGCAAATTCCAAACTGTGGTCACCGAACGAAAAAGTGACAGATAATTTACCATCTTCCGAGCTCAATTTATCTTGTGGATAGTAGTCTGTTTTGTTGGAAGTTTGTGACGATGCAACGTGAATAATATACTCTGAATCTGATTTCTTTTCAACTCTGGTATTTTCTGGCATTATTCCCCTACTAGCCAACAATTGGTTGACCGAATCGATTTCTGCCTTAGTGATATTTCCGCTGTTAGGGTAGTAATTCGAAACGTGTCCCGATTCCGGGTAGCCCAACAAACCTTTATCAGTGCTGAACAATGGTTCTCTGACTTTGCTGTATAACTCATTTATCTCTTTGTCATTCACAATCTCGATTAATTGATCAAACGTTTCGACTGACAAGCGTGGGATAAACTTCTTGTCACCAAAAGACTTGAAGTTACCAGCATTATCTAAGAATTGCAAACTGTATTCCAAGTAATGCTGAACATCCTTTGGATCCAATGGTGCTAGTTTTTCGATGTATTCTTCACCATTCTGGGGAACTCCTAACTTTTTGTGGATGGCCAAAATCATGTCATAAATACGTTCACTCTCTGGAGACACTGACCGCAAAACTGCTCTGGTACCATGAAACGAAGCTCTGGATAAATAGTGAGCGTATCTTTTAGCATTCTCTGACGACAAAGCATTAAAATGTTTCAATGCAGACAACACCACAATTGGTGAATCGACATCTGCATAAAACAAGTCTTTACTAGTTTGATCTGGGGTAGATGTTTGGGGCATACTTATTTTAACCGTGGGATGTTTTGTAACGTTTTTGATATTCCTGGCACCAATCTGGTAGTCAATTGAGTCTAATACTTTAATTATATATTCAACTCAAGTTAAGAAATCGATGTCTTGTTTTAATTAAAAGTGGTGAAAACAAGAGTTTATATAATGTGGCAAAAATAGATATATATACAAAAAAAAAATGCCGTGTCGAAATTTCTCGCCTTTCCCCCAAACCACATTTGTAACGAGCCAGTTGAGAAAACGGCCCATGATTTATTTTTCTTTGAACTTTCCCAATCACCTATTGAAGAGGAGCGGTGTTACATTATCTTTGAGGAGCAAGACGATTTGCTTTTGAGTAACTTCCTATAATTACTGTATTAAACGAAACGGCTACAAAAGGCACCAATTTTTCAATACCTACGAAGAGGAACGATGCAAAGCAAGACTAGCAACGTGCAAGGGGTTCAACAAGAAGTTTCAACGCACCATAAACACAGCGGAAACAGTAAAGAAAACATTGACCTCAATCAAGAGAATGAAGAATACGATGAAGAATACGACGAAGATTATGATCCGGATAAAAATCAGCACCATGAAGAGTCAGTAAGTGATGAGGACAATGAAGATCATGGAGAAAGCAAGAACGCAGCTGAAATACCTGACTACTCAAACATTGAATCAAGCACCTCTCAAGTAAGAACTCGATCCCAAATATTAAATGCAAAGATATCCAAACAGAGACAATTTATCGGGAATTTTGAAGTGGATGGTACAACTGGTTTGGTGAAGGAGCAGTCGACGTTGGATATTGATTCGATATTTGATGGTTTGAAAAACGCCAAACTGGCGGGTGACGTTCTTAATGCAGATGCAGAAGATAAAACAACAGAAGCCGAAGAAACTACGGAAGATCGTCTCGCTGGTACAGTTGGTAAAGCTCCCGATGGGACAAAGCAAATCAAAATCCAGATAAACTACACTTTTGCTGGCAAGCTAATAACGGAAATGAAAATGGTTGACGAGGATTCACAAGAGGCAAGAGCGTATTTGAACTCGACAAGTAGTATTTCAAGTTCAACGTTGGATTATGAAACACCGTATAGGCGATCCCATGTGAACGTTTTTAGAACAGACCCTGTAACGCAAGAACCGAGGGAATTGAAGATCAAATTAAAAAGGCCCTCGCTAATTGACAGATTTCTCGTGGCCAACGGCAATTCCAAAAAGATGAAGCTATCAACACTTGAGAAGTCACGGTTGGATTGGGCCAGTTTTGTTGACAAGAGAAAGATAAACGAAGAATTGAAAACTTACAACAAGGGAGGTTACTTAGATAAGCAAGCTTTCATTGAACGAATGAACATCAAACAGGACGATTTGTATCTACAAGCAAAAGAAGAAGAGAAACGACGAAAGCAGCAAATGTCGAGTAAGTAGACTATGTTCCCAGTAATCGGTAATAAATAAGGTAGTGTGAAAGTGCACAAAGATGAGGATCGAAGACAAAATTGGGGCGACAGAAAAATTTTCAACTTGTCAGTACAATGCAGACAGGCAAACGAGACAACAGTTAGCAAAAAAAACGGCAGCATAGAAAAAACTCCCCGTCCAAAAAAAATAAAACCAATTTTTTTTTAAAAAAAATGAGAAAACAAGTTTCAATAACAAACTAGAAGAGGACCATACAGGTGTAACTACCAATCTTATCATGTCAGAGAATAACAGCAATCCAAACCAAAACGATGTTGGGGATGCAAGTGAACCAATTGTCACTACGCCACCTTCAGTTTCCATGTCAGAAGCTCCAAGCAATCCGCCAACCACCTTGAAGAGAAAAAATGAAGACATTGAAGATACCGATGGCATCGAGCAAGCTACAACACAATCTACCGGTCAAACGACCAATTCATCATCAATCAAACGTGTTGCATTAGATAGTGAACAACTCGACCTCCACGACAAAGAAGAAGAACTACAACATACTGCGCCGAAGATCAATAATAATCGTGTTGTCCATGTGGAAAACGATGGCGGTGCCCACGACAACGAGAAAAACTTGACTGATAGTATTCTTGAACAGGAGGAGACTCTTGAACCTGCTTATGTACCTGAAGGGGGATCGGACGATACGCATATGAATGACCCGATGTCTACTTCATCATCGACTTCGATGCCAGTTTCGAACCATCGGGAAAAGGATGATCCAACATTTATCCAATTCAGGATGTATTGCCCTGTCAAAGAGGCAAGCACAATTGTAGGGAAAAAGGGGGAAACCATTGGTCACCTCAGAGAAAAAGCTGGTGTTAGGATTATCGTTAGTGAAAATTTAAAAGGAGTGCCAGAAAGAATTGTGACTGTCAAGGGGCCCGCAGAAAATGTAGCTAGAGCTTTTGGGTTGATTACTAGAGTCATTTTAGAAGAACCGGAAGACGAGCCAGCCAGTATCACTTCACAGCAATACAACTTGAAATTGTTGATACCACATCCAATGATTGGCTTTATCATTGGGAAACAGGGTTTAAAATTCAGAGAAATCGAAGAAAATTCCGCTGCAAAGCTAAAAGCTGCAGAAAATGCTTTGCCTTATTCGACTGATCGTGTCTTGTCTGTTATGGGAGTTGGTGATGCTATACATATTGCTGTTTATTACATTTCCCAGGTCATTCTTGAACACAAAGAGGTTTTGAAGAAGAATAAAATTGTGTTGTACAACCCTGCTAATTATCAACATCCTGGAGATTCTCGTGACCAATCTATGGGAGGAGGTCAGCAACGACATTCCTCGAATCACTCATCGTACACTAATCCGATGGCCTACCAACCTAAAATGCAACCATACGGCAAATCGCAGCACCTTCAGCAACAGCCACATCAACAATCTCCCTACAATTTTTCGATGATGTTTCAACCTACAATTCAACCACAACATTTTGGGTCGTCGATGGTACCAAACCCGAACCTGGTGGGATCAAGGGGAATGCAGCCTTCCATCAACGTTCCTCCACAGAACCAATACACAGATGAATTTGGAAACACAATAATTGGTGAGGTCATCACTAATCCACCTACTCAAGCAGGACCCGATAAGTTTAACCAAGATGTATTTGTGGCTAATTCAAGTATTGGGTCTGTCATTGGGAAAGGTGGTAATAATATTAAACATATAAGAGAGACCAGTGCTTGTACATATGTTAAAATTGAACCTGACAAGGGACAATCAATAATGCTAGGAGGGGGTAGAGGAATGACAAATATCAGGAAATTGACCTTGACTGGGTCGATGAATTCTATTCAGACTGCCATATACTTGATAAATCAAAGAATAAATGCAGATAGAGAAAGAAATGCTCGCTAAGTTCTCCAAAATCTTGTATAATTCTAGTTTAAGTTCAGGGAATACGACGAAAGAGCTGAACGATTAGAAGTGAAGACAAGTCAGTACGCATGTAATTTTATAGGTAGTTTTTTTTTTCTAGTTGTTTAGTTATAGCATCATTTTCAGTGAACATCAGTTATCAACTAAAGCAGTAATTTTTTTGTGTTGCTTCCACGGCTTGCTCTGGTTTGCGATTCAGCATCTTCTGAATATCGATGAATTCTATGCACGTGTCTTCAGATCTATACTTTTTAATGGTGTCCCGATTCGACATCACGGTGGAGATCTGATCTTAGTATTACACAAAATGTCACAGGGCCTGTACAGAACCACGATAGTTACGAGCAAAAATTTTCGTCCAACATTTTTTTTTTCCCACCATTTATATTTCACCATTATGAATAGAAATCTTTTTCTAAAATCCATTTCCTTAAAACAATTTTTTACTACAACTTCAATCATGTCATCATACAAATTAGTCTGTTTAGGTAATCCGTTATTGGATTTACAAGCCAATGTTGGTCAAGAGTATTTACAAAAATACGATTTGAAAGACAATGACGCCATCTTAGCTGACGCCAAACATATGCCAATTTTTGAAGAATTGATTAAGAGAGATGACCTCACTTTGGTTGCAGGTGGTGCTGCTCAGAACACAGCCAGAGGTGCTCAATACATCTTACCACCAAAGTCCGTTGTTTATTTTGGCTCAGTTGGTAAGGATATTTATGCCGAAAGATTAAACCAAGCCAATGAGGAATATGGCTTGATTACAAGATATCAAGTTCAAGATGATATTGCCACTGGTAAATGTGCTGCTTTGATTTATGATCACCATAGATCATTGGTCACTGATTTAGCTGCGGCCAATCACTTTAAACCAGAACATTTGAAGAAACCAGAAAATTGGGAAATTGTCGAGCAAGCTTCCCATTATTATATTGGTGGATTTCATTTGACTGTTTCTCCAGATGCCATCAAGTTGTTGGGTCAACATGCCAGTGAAAACAATAAGCCTTTGGCATTGAATTTCTCTGCTCCATTCATCGCCCAATTTTTTAAACAACAATTGGACGATGTATTACCTTTTGTTGACTATGTCATAGCTAATGAAAGTGAAGCTGCCGCTTATGCCGAAAGTCATAATTTAAGAACCGATGACGTTGTCGAAATTGCTAAACAAGTTGCCAAATTACCTAAAGCAAATAAACAAAGATCCAGAATTGTTATCTTCACCCAAGGTTTGGAACCAACAATCACTGTTACTTATGATGCAACTAATGATTCCTTTGATGTGAATCAATATCCAGTCAAAGAATTGGCCAAGGAAAAAGTGGTTGATACTAACGGTGCGGGTGATGCTTTTGCAGCTGGTTTCATTGCTTCGTTGGTTGAAGGCAAGAATTTACCAGATTCGATTGATGTGGGTCAATGGGCTGCAGCTTTGTCAATTCAACAAGTTGGACCAACTTTCCCATTCCCAAAACAAACTTACACTAATTAGTGGTGCTGACGTTTGGATTTTCAGGGTTTATGGAACGTTAAATGTGCATAGATATTTTAATTGTTTTTATTGTTAATCATTCATTTCAACATGGGTTATAGAATTGCTTTCTTTTTATTTTACAGGTCTACTTTTTGTTTATTGATCATTTCATTTAATGCCCTAATGTTTCATTATTTTATGTATTGTGTGTAATTGTTATTTTTATACTCAAAAGAACTTCAACAGATTTAATAAATTACAGATATAAATTGAAATTTTGTCACGTGCAGTGATATTTGGTTACTTACCATAGTGGATCATGGATACGAATAGCTATGACTCCGAGATTAGCTAATTTATTATCCGTGGATAGTAAAAACAATTAGCTTTTGGAGTTTGTATAAAAAAACTATTATCGAGTTCGAAGAATTTAAGAATTTCTATAATATACGTAGTTATTCGTTTCCCTTGGCTTATTTGTTTTCGTCTGCCTTCTCCTTCTCTGCCTTCTCCTTCTCTGCCTTCTCCTTCTCTGCCTTCTCCTTCTCTGCCTTCTCCTTGTTTCTTCTATCTTCTTCAGCTTTCTTTATAGCAGCTTCTGAATCGCCAATCTTAAAATGTTCATCGACATAGGTTTTGCAGGTGTGCAACGCGTTCTTTACGACACACTTTATTTGACTGTTGGCAACTACCTCTTTCCCACCTTTCCAACTATGCTCAAGCAGATTCACTAACTTCTTAATTCCACGAATATGAATCAACGTATTATCTTGGTCAGCCACACTTAAGGATAACGTCATATAATCCTGGTTACTCTCAAACATGGAAATTCCATTCGGGATCAAGGCATTCGCTTCATGTCCAGCACACACAATGTCATAATTCGTCCACCCATACACAGGAATATCGAAGGTAATTGATCCAGAAAGATAGGTGAGTTTGAAATTATCATTGATGCGTTCTATTACAAGAAAATTAGGACGGTATACCGATCCACCACACCCGCATTTCTTTATGTGTGCTCGAAGAAACCCAAACCAGAGGTTCCTAGTTCCATGTGGAAATGGTACTAATTCAGTTCCCCCTCTAATTGGACCAACTTGGTCCTCGTCACTGGTAGATGAGTCCCGATGTAGGATTTCACATGTTGAATGTGAATCATCCTTAAAATTATCTAGTTCACATCGTAGCACCTTGAGACTACTCCATTGGTAAATGATGTACAAATGAGCGTCATTTTCTATTCCCTCTGGAGAATGATTTCTTTCGTTGACATCCACAAATGGCGTCCAGTTTTTCTCAACGGATCGCCGTTCGTGACTCTCTATTGTCAATTCCTTCACCTTAATGTAGACGACATTATCATATTTAGGATCCTGTAAACCATCGGTGTTCAATTTCCCTAATTGATATTGCCATAGCCAGCCAACAAACATTGATCGATAAAATCCCAATTTGGTTTTCACATTAGTATCTACTTCGTTGGTAATTTTACCAATTTGTCTATGAAATGCATTGAAAACTATCACAGGTTCATCCTCACCAAACTTATTTTTCACCAATAGCAACCTCGTATCTTCTGGTCCATACCATCTGTCTCTAATGATATCTGAATTATGATAAAATGGAACCGGTACGAACTTCGGGAAATTCATAGGCTCATAAACTCGTTGGCCCTCGTGAGTAACTACGGGTATTATCAACTCAACATCTATCAACTCTTTCCAATTCTCGTCATAAATCTGTGCATACAACAATGAAATTTGGGGATTGTCTTTTTGCGCATTCCGTGTGAAAATTACCCTGCTCACCAACAAGTGAACTCCATAATTGGATAGCCAAACCGAAGTGCCAGCAAATTTATAAAAATGTCTACGGGTTTCACCCTTCTTCACAATATGTGGAATTTTACCTTCGAAAAACTCACTCAAATCTTGAAATGGCTCATCATTTGATAGTTGATCCTGTAACATCTCCGCCATTTTGAGGAGTTCATCTGGGAGAACAAAATGGGCTGTGATTTCAATATCTCTAACGTTGTTTATCTTTTCACAGTCTTTTTCTAATTCCCCGTGGCCCTGTAATGACGGATATACAGATATGGAATGATTTGAATAGTCCATCGATAGTATATGGGGAGACAATACTGTATTGGGGGGTCCCTTAAATTGAAGAGAGTTTTGGTTCCCTTGAGAATCGGATTTCTTCAATGGGATACGTTTGTCGAAATTCCTAGGGTATATCGAAACAGAAGGGTAAATGCTTGATATTGTCGTGGGGTATTTATCATATTGTGAGTTAAGCTTGAGTATGTGTTCTTTATTATAGTTGTAAAGTCTATCAAATTCATCAGATCCGTAATATATCAAAAGCGACGCGAGAATAAGAGGAACCACTAACAAGTACACCCTTTTGGAACGTCTGATGGGGAATAATTGGTTATATAGCCTAATGTTACTCATGAAAGTATATGTTTGACGAACCAGTTCTAACAGGGGGTGAGAAAACAACCCTCTGAAATAGGGAATAGAAAATAGAAAATAGAAAAAAAAAGGGGGAAGAATCTAGATCTATTTTTATAGCCTCATCGAGGATCGGGCAACTACGAGATAGCAGAGTATTGTTGCGTGTGTTAGCCTTTGTTAGTTTGCATCTCTCTGGAGGCAACCAATTTGTGTATGAACGCAGCACAACTAGTTGTTTTTTAGCAACCCTACCTTTTTATCAAGGCGTCTACCTGCTAATTTCGTTGCACGTTCTCGCCGTTCAAGTATAATTCGTAACCTTACGCACCAATAACCTGTACTCTATAGTTTCCTGGCTATTTGAGCGCAATACACATTTGCGACCCTGTAGCAATTAGGCCGTGAAAAGTTCCCCATTCAACTCCAGCCACAAAAATCAATTTCACATCTTTGGATGCCATGGGGGTCGATTTTATGCACTTTGAAACCAAGCAATACTCACACTGTTCGGATTTGCATGTTTGACTTTTTCTTGCACTCACAACATTACTTTTAGACAGCCTGTACAACTACTTTACCACTGCAAACGGATATATAACAACATTGCCAGTAACATATTTATATTCATTTATACTAGGAAGTCTTCAACCCAATATTACACACGTACCCATAATCATCAATTGTAATTATATTATTGGGTTAGCATACACGACCCCTTTAGATTCTTCTCGTATGCACTTTGTCGAATTTTTACTTCACACACACTACGCCTGCTTACAGTGTTTTTATTTTCTATTTGTAACAAATGAAAGATTATTGTTCATACTATTGCAACAAAATTATTCGTACTTAACAAAATATTTTATTCGTAGTAATAGATGAATTCTATTCATACCACGTGACGGCAATTGTTTGTATCATATACCATACATTTTTGGTGTGAAATTATTTGGTAACGTATTATGAATATTTCAGTGAGCATTGGTACTAATAAATTTGACCGGCTTAGTACGATTATTTCTTTACAAATAGTCCAAATAATTTTGTCGCACTCGTCTGAATTAAATGTAAAAAGACTGTATGTAAGATGTTTAAAAATAGAACAAATAACCGCAATGCGATATGCTTAATAGCTATTCTCAACTAGTAGATTCAATTTTCAAAATAAGACAATCGCATCTCCGAACTGCCAAGCTCCTGATTCTTTACTTGCATTTCCTTTTAAATATTGCACCTGATTGTTGAAGACGTACGAATGAGAGAAGATTTAGTGATTGGTCCATTGGTGTCCCATCTATTGATTGCCTAGTGTTCGGTTTGCACGCGGTTTTGATAACTGTGGTCGATTCTTCGAGATCAGAAGAGCCATGTTGTTAGGCGCATGGATTAAATATACTTGGAATATGTATTTCTTATTACACAATGTAGTTCGTCTGTACTGATTATATGACTCATTATCATCGCATGTGTGTTCTTCGTCTTCGTAGTTACCGGGTCCCTTTTCCAAAGAAACTATCCGTCAACCCTAGTCTGTATTGTTCTTCACCATAATCTTTGCAGAACTGCGTCGAATACTCAATGACACATTTCATTTGAGTCCGCTTTTCAGAATCTGATATTTCCCCTTTAGTGTCGTCTGCTACGTTTCTTTGCTTATTGGTCAAATCGATCACAGTCTTTTCCAATCCATGAATATTTATAAGAATGTTCGTTTCATCTGCAACTGACAACGACAATGTTAACACGTCGTCCTGCTGTTTATCGTAGGTTTCCCAATTTGAAATGCCATTGGGAATTAAGGCACTAGGATCTTTGTTAGCACATTGCACTTCGGGGTCTTTCCAACCAGGAACAGGAATATTAAACGATAAATAAGACGACAAATGAGTAACCTTAAATTGTGTGGATAGTTTTTCTAATATAACAAAATTGGGACGGTACATCGCTTTACCACATCCACATTTATCAATGTGAGCCCGTAAAAACCCTATCCATGCTTGGTTATTAAGATTATCCAGTGCTAGTCTCCCCTCTACAGAAATCAACTCCGTACCTCCTCTAATTGGACCAAATGACTGCTCGCTCTCAGAAACTTCTTCTTCAAACACAAGTTTACAAGAGCTATAATTCGTAATGTCGCCGTCTTCAGATGCTAAATTTTCAAGGTTGCACTTAAGTATCTGTAACCCATCCCATTGGTACACCATATAAATAGACTTATCATTCGGATTTCTTTCCTTATGATCAAAAAAAGGTGTCCAATTCTTTTCCACTTGCTTTCTTTCTTGTCCTTCAATTTTCAACTCCAATGCTTTGTTATATGTAACGTTAGCAAACTCCGGATTTTCAAAACCATCCGTGTTTGTTTTGCCTAACTGATATCTAAATGGCCATGTGATAAACATTGAACGATAAAAATCGAAATTCAAAGTGATTATTTGATCATTGGTGGGAACTATGGTCAGATTGTGAATTTTTCTGTGATATGCATTGTAAATGATAACAGGCTCTTCGTCACCCTCTTCATTCATAGAAAGGAGCATGCGTGCATCTTCTGGGCCATACCATCTTTCCTTTGTAAATTCGGCATTGTGGTAAAATGGTGTTGGTAGAAATCGAGGGTAGCGTAACTTCTGGTAGTATTTTTCACCAGTGGAATCACGGACAGGGACAATTAGCTCGACATTAGTTAATTCTTTCCAATCAGTATCATATATTTGAGCATACAATAATGAAACTTGCGGATCTCCTTTTCTTCCTTTTAATGAATGAATCACTCTGCTCACCATTAAATGGACTCCATGGTTTTTAAGGAATACTGACGTTCCTGCAAATTGATAGAAGTGAAAATGATACACCCGCCATTTCAAGTAGTATTCAATTTTATCTTGAAAAAAAGAAGCTAACTTAGACATTGCATCTTCATTTTTCAATTGATCATCCAACCTTTGTAGCATGATTTCGAAATCTTGTCTTATTATTGTGTTCTCAGAAAAGCTTAATTCAACCTCTGTTCTCAAGTCCTCGCAACTTTCGGCGCTTGTCATTGAATTGAATACTTCCATCTTCTGTTTCGTAGTTGGTTCGTATAATTTCTCAAGTGGCACAATTGATGAGTTGCCCGTATACTGCAGAATGGTATCATCGTCATTAATATTAAAAGTAACCCGCGAATTGTCTTCCTGAGCGCTTTCGTTAAATATGAAATCTTTAGGAAATAAAACCAACGAACTATTATCACCTTTGAATATTGTTGTGTATTGTCTTGTGTTGTCATTGAAAGGGTCCACGTATTTAAAAGTGACCATGGAATCTAACGGGTTTCTTGACAAATAGTGCAAGGGGAAAACTAAAATAAACAAGATTGTGATTCCAATAGTTAACTTTCGATACTGAGAAGTTGAAAGTTTCTTTAACCTTTCGAACCTTGGTCTAATCTGATGACTGATATTCTTCATTATTTATGGGAAGTCAATTGAATAAATGGGGATCGTGTAGCAATATTACTCTCGTAATTGAAGCAAAAATAAGTTTAGCGAAGACGGTTTGAACGTGGAGCGTTATTGATAGTAGGTGGCCGTTGGTTAATTGAATGACAGATCGTTGGATAGTAAGAGAACGAAGTAAATCAAAACAACCAAACAAAAAAAAGGGCAAAAAAAAAAAAAAGTGCAATGAGTGTTCTTGATAAGGTGATGAGTTCACGAACAAGGCTGAGACAAACATTTCCATGCCTATTTTGCTCTAAGAAAAAATATAGGCAGAGACGCCACAAAGAAAAAGAAAATTATTTTTTATTTACGTGTCTTTGTCCTGCGTATAGCTCACTAGCTTTTCTTCTGGAATCTGTCTTGTTTTTTGTTGAGTTATCAAATCTTTATGAAAATGCACCGTTATAGTCAAAATTCACAACCAGAGTCCAAGGCTACAACGCAAACACCGAAACACGCACTGTTGGTAGTTGAATTTAGGTTCTGAGCGCTTTTTTTTGCATCATCTGTTGACCACGCATTCCTTCGTCAAACGCACAATGTCGTAGTTTTGTAGTGCAGCAGTCACATCCATCCCTATCACGTACTAAAAAGTGAATCACCTGTGATCAATGCTAGAAAACCCAGTTATCTTCTGAGACTGTCGGTAATAAAATTAGATGGAATGATATTATAAAATGCGGCATCATACGCTTTTCTCTGAAATTTATAAAACATTTTATATTTTCGATATCTTAAACAAGCTACGTTTTGAAAAAGAACTATACTTCTACCTCAGATCAATCTGCTCCGATAAAAACACGGTAAATAATACTGGATAACATTGGAATACAAATCAGTGGATTGCTATTCTACAGGCCAAAGTTCTGATTGAATTTTAGATCACAATGCGGAATTGCTGAACTATCCTAAACAAATCTTACCTATTCTCAATTGTTGCTTTATAATTGCGACATTGAATCTAAATACACGACACATGCCGGCGAATGCAATCATCTGTTTCATAAATTGGATATATAGAGTAGTAAGGTGGTATGCAAGAAACAACTTCCTTGAAATAGAATTAAAGGACTTCTGTAGGTAAATCCCTTATTTATATGAGTGCGTATTGAATTTCAGTGTTCCTTAATGTAAATCAAGTACCTTAAATGACTACCAAACTCTTACGTAAATATAAATTTGAATTTCTCTCACTTAAATAGAACGACACAATAAGTGGTACAAGCTTGTCAATTAATCATTTCTTAACTAATTTCATAATATCCCGTTTTAGCATAAAGCAAAACACTTCTAAACCGATCAGATTCATCTCAATTAACCTCATACCAAGACATCGTTGATATCAACAATCCATAAGATTGATTCAGAGAGGCGTGTATTAGGAGATTACAGACCACTACTACGTGATGGGGTCCAAAATTTGCGGGATTTGTTCAGAAGAATTGTAGCGTATCATAGAGAATA
>JAJLZW010000168.1:0-22032 GCA_030572435.1 Candida labiduridarum | reverse complement strand
ACTAGTACGAAGACTACGTTCCCACCTCATTTCACCACCGAGTACACCACCACATGGACTAGAACTAAGAGTGACGGTTCTGAGACTACTGAATCTGGTATTGTTACTGAATCGGAAACTTCCACTAGTACGAAGACTACGTTCCCACCTCATTTCACCACCGAGTACACCACCACATGGACTAGAACTAAGAGTGACGGTTCTGAGACTACTGAATCTGGTATTGTAACTGAATCGGAAACTTCGACTAGTACGAAGACTACGTTCCCACCACACTTCACTACGGAGTACACCACCACATGGACCAGAACTAAGAGTGACGGTTCTGAGACTACTGAATCTGGTATTGTTACTGAATCGGAAACTTCGACTAGTACGAAGACTACGTTCCCACCAGAGGAAACTACCGAATACACTTCGACGTACACCACAACAACTGTATACACCACTACCACCGAATACACTACAATTACCGAAATTACTGCTACTACTGAATATACTACAACCACTGAATTTACAACTACTACTGAGTTCACCACCACTACGGTATACACCACCACTTATGTTACCACAAACACCGATGGATCGGAAGAAACTAAGACCGGTACTGTTACTGCTACAGCTGTTGTGACTGAAACAGATGTTGTTACCGAAACTGACGTGGTTACTGAAACTGATGTGATTACTGAAACTGATGTGATTACTGAAATCGATGTTGTTACTAAATCTAACACTTACACCAGAACAAGAACTAGAACTGGTGGTGCTACTGGAACCACTGAATACACCAGTGTATACACCACAACTACCGTGTACACAACTACTAGTGAATACACCACAACTACTGAATACACCACAACAACTGAATTTACCACTACTACCGAATACACCACAACTACTGAATTCACTTCAACAACTGAATATACTACCACTTGGGTTACTACAAACAGTGATGGTTCGAAAGTGACTGAATCTGGTACAGTTACCGAAACCGATGTTGTCACTGAGACTGATGTTGTTACCGAAACTGATGTGATTACAGAAACTGATGTTGTTACTGATTCCAGTATTGTTACTGAAACAGATGTGGTCACTGAAACAGATGTTGTTACTAGTACAGTAACTGAAGATGTCGATGAAACTACTGAGACCGGTGATGTCGACGAAACTACTGAAGCTGGTGATGTTGATGACTCTACTGCTACTGAAACTGGTGATGGTGGCGAGTCTACTGAAACTGGTGATGGTGGTGAAGGTGAATCTACTGAAACTGGTGATGGTGGTGAAGGTGAATCTACTGAAACTGGTGATGGTGGTGAAGGTGAATCTACTGAAACTGGTGATGGTGGTGAAGGTGAGTCCACTGAAACTGGTGATGGTGGTGAAGGTGAGTCCACTGAAACTGGTGATGGCGATGGTGGTGAATCCACTGAAACTGGTGATGGCGATGGTGGTGAATCCACTGAAACAGGTGAAGTTGATGATTCTGCCGAAACCAGCTCCGCTCCATCCAAAGATGAATCTAGTCATTTCTCAATAGCAGGTGGTGCAACGACTGAATACACTTCAACTTGGACCACAACCAACAATGATGGTGAAAAAATTACCGAAACTGGTGTTTTCAGTACTACCATTGCACCTAATACCCCAGTTACAGAAACAACAACTTCTACTTCATCTTTATCATCTTCTGATTCATTAGTTGGTCCATTATCTACATTAACCACCACTGAATATGTCACCACTTGTCCAAATGGAGATGTTTCTACATCATCTGCTGCTATTATTATTGGAACTGATTCTGAAGGGGTTGAAATTACAATTACTTCACAACTTGGTGGAATCAGTGTTGTTGAAAAAACCATAACTACAGTGGTTACACAATGTGTCAAGAGTGTTTGTTTCGAAAGTACTACAACGATATATACTGATGTCACTTTTACTATTCATGTTGGAAATGATACTCCTGTTGAAACTGGCTCGCCATCTACCGGTGATGAAAATGGTTCCAACGGTTCTAATGGTACTGATAATGGTTCAAATGGTTCCACCGGTGATGCCAATAACAATAACAACAACAGTAATGGTTCTGAAGGTTCTGAGGGTAGTGAAAATGGTTCGGAAGGTGTTATTGATTCACCAGCCACAGCTACTGATATCCCAATTTACAATGGTTCTAATAGAGTTTCTACAAGAGGTCCTATTTTCTTTGCTTTGATTGTTTCTTTCATGATTTCCTTGATTTGAGTTTAAATCCACTTAAACCCAAACTATTATTTTTGTTTTTTGTTTTTATTCATATGCATTAAAGATTTTAATTACCTACGTTAAGTATTTTTTTTATTTTGTTCTTTCTTGGGGATGTCAGCGTATTTGCTTTTTTTTTTGTTTTTTTTATTCGTGATGATTATAGTTCGTTGATTAAATTTTTATTCGGTGCAGATATCTGGTGCATCCTGTACATCGGGTGCATTGGTCTCTTAGGCATAACGTCTATTTAGCCTATTTAATTTTGGTTTTTTTTTTTCGTATATTTATATTATTAAATGCTATTATTTTTTATTGAAAGTTGATCCATGATTATCAATGTTTATATATACATTTAAGAATTCCCAAAGTGGAAATTAAATGCGAAATTTCATTCATTCATCCTAACAAAATTTTCGCAACTTTAGTAAAACGTTCAAATCTGTTTGTGGTTTGTTTATTGTTTTTTTTTGTCTTGTTCCCCGCGACACTCCGCACGGAGTCTCGTCTCAAGTTCGACAGCTTTGCTTTTGACTTCTTCTTACACTTTAAAAAAATCTTCGACACCCAGAAGAAATATAAATGTTATATCCAACTTCACTCACCAGCCTACTTAATAAAGTGAAAGAAATCAACGAACAAATAATTTTTTTTTTTTTTAAAATTACATTTAATTAACCAGATTTCCTTTTTTTATACACTAATAGAATCCCACTCCCACATCCCACCTTTCACATATCTTTCTCCATCAATTCATACTTGTTATTCATGACACGGACATTATTAACTACCATTACCCCAGCAGCATATAGAGTTTTACTCACCACTGCCACGCCAACTTCTCGTGTAATCCCCATTGACGCAACATGGTTCATGCCCAATGTTCCTCGAAACAATAAAGTTGAACATCAACAAGAACGTATCCCAGGATCCAAATTCTTTGATTTAGATAAATATAACACTCCAAGTGAATATCCTCACATGTTGCCCAATTTAGAAATCATGAAACAAGGATTTAATGATTTAAAATTGAATACAAATGATTCATTAGTTGTTTATGATAAATTGGGAATATTTCTGAGTCCTAGAGCTGCATTCACTTTTGCCCTATTTGGACATCGAAAAGTTTATTTATTGGATAATTATTTAAGTTATAAACAATGTGAATATCCAATTGATTCAAATCCGATACAAGAAATTCATCAAAATCAAAATCAGAATCAAGATAATGGTAATGGTGATAATGCTGTTGATGTTGGTGAATATGAATTTGTATTGAATGAAGAACAATTGGCGCAAAATTATAAGAATCAAGTTATTGAATATGATGAATTGTTGGAATTAGTGAAGAATGGTAAATTATCAGAATATTTGTTGATTGATGCAAGATCAAATGAAAGATTCACTGGTGAAGCAAATGAACCACGTCCTGGGTTATCATCTGGTCATGTTCCAGGTGCAGTTAATTTACCATTTGCTAAATTTTTGGATCCTTCACAGAACAATCAATATAGGTCAAAACAAGAGATTGCTACAATTTTGGAAGAATTGATTGGTGGTGGACAAGGAGAATCAGAAGGTGTTGGTTTGAATAATTTGTTATTGAACAAATATCCAAAGGGTGTTATTGTCATGTGTGGCACTGGTGTCACTGCGGTGATTTTGAAGTTTGCTATTGAATGTATATTAAAATTGAACGTTCCTGTTCGTGTATACGATGGAAGTTGGACTGAATGGGCCAGTAGAGCTCCAAATGAATACATCAAGAAGGACGTCTAGGTGTGGTTTCTTGTTTTTATTGTTGCTACTACTATTATTGTTATAAATATGGAAAAATATGGTTTTCACTACTTATTCTTGCATAAATCAGATAGATCTTATATTATGTGTATTTACTCCATAATCTAAACCACTTTTTATATATGCCTTTGCTTATTATCAATAGCAAAAAAACGACATCTTTATTGAACCTAATTCAATTGCGGTTTTTTTTTTTTTAATTCCCCATTTTTTTAAAAAAACTAACTCTGTATTATATACATATATATATATATATTCTAACTAGTAGAAAAACCCAAATCCAAACCCTAACCCAATTCCAATCCCCATTAAGAAACTATAAATCACATTCCATCCATTTAGCAACCCCAAGGGATCATTAAATGATCCCAACCCATCATCATGAGTATTACGTACAACAATAATCAATTCATTCCTAGCAGTTACTCCAGCTGTTGTTGTTGTTGTTGTTGTTTTTGTGGTTGTTGCTTGTATAGTATTTTTACTATGTGAAGTCATTGACATTATCGGCATGATAAATGTATTCTCATCCTCTTTGTTATCTCCATGATCTATGTTTTCATCCTTGTCTACATAATCTTCTTCTTCGGATTCAAACACCATGATATGACAAGGATGAACTTCTTCAAGATCGAGATCTTCACCTTCTGAAGATAAGATACTATCAGGAGGCACGCGTATATCTATATTTTGCCATGTGCTCATGCCAAATGGGTCGGGGGTTAAGATTCTAGGAGGAAGTGGTGGTGATGGTTGTGATGGTGTATGTGTTCGTGTTGGTGGTCGTTGTTGTGGTTGTGGTTGTTGTGGTTGTGGTTGTGGTTGTGGCTGTTGTTGAGAGGGTGGCGGGGATGGGGATGGGAAAATATTTAATTCTGGACTATTCAATAGGTCGTAAATCAGAGGATGAGGAGGAAACTTCTTTTTTGATTCGATTAATTGGTTGTAAGATGATGTGTATGAGGATGACATTTCGAAGATGTAATGAAAGAAAAGTAAAAAAAAAAAAGGGGAAGTGTGAGTTGAGTTAAGTTGAGTTGAATAGTTAAGTTTGCCTTTTTGTTGTGATGGTTGTTGTTGTTGTTGTTGTTGTTGTTGTTGTTGTTGTTGTTGAAGTTGTTGTTGTTGTTAATTGGTTGGATTAATAGTAAAAAGAGAGTAAAGAATAAGAGGGGAAAAAAAAGAAAGTCTATCAAAGTACGTGATAACAGAAAGTAGACAAAGAACGCAGGAGCAAACAAAAAAAATTTAGTACGTGTGTCTTTTTTTTTTGCTCTCTCACTTATCAAATGTCATTTGATAAGAATCGTGTACCTTGACACAAAATCACACTTTTTCTTCACACAGCAAAATATCTAAGGTTGTCACGTGGTGGTGTCGCAAAAATTTTTCTCGTTAGTAATATTCACACACCATACTACTATTCCCTTATTATCATTACTATTGAAGATATAGTAATATTAATAAGCAATGTACCTGACGTGTAAGTTCATCTCATTACTTTGTTGCTCTTTTTGACACTGCCATGTCAGCAAACCATTTGGTGTGGGACCGTGTCATGTTTGCATCTTGAAGCAGTGTATAAATGTTAGGTCAATTTGATGTATAATACAATTCACCCATTTCTAAAAATTTTCAAAACCTAATAACAAGTTAAAGACAAGCCGTGATCGGGTGATATATGATTTGTTATCAAGATATATGATACGTTGGATGTCAGAGCAACAAACCATTAATTTTTTCCCCTTAGAGAGCCAATCAATCTATACCATGGTTATTATCCTGCTACACATAACCAATAAGAATATATCATATCATATCACACCGTACTATAGGATAAAAAATCTGCTGAAACTTTTTTTCAGTCAAGTAATAAACAATCATCACAACCAGTTGATTCAACTAAACTAATTTATCCACGGCTCAACCCTTTCATCTAGGGGGGGGGGAATAGAAGTCACATGACATACCCAAAAAAAAAAAAAGATTTTTTTTTTTCCCTTTATTGATAAAATCCGCTTAACTTAACAGGGCCAACAAAAAAAAGCTTCACCATATTAAGCTAAGATGCAAAATCTTATTATTTCTTCACATGTATAAAAAAGCGGGGGTAAATAGGGGCCAAAAAGGAAGAATTATAGAAACTCGTTGAAATATAAAACTGAATTTATTCAACCCAATTCAATTCAATATCTTTCTTTCTTTTTTTTTTTCTATATTTTTGTTGGTTTTTTTTTATCTATATTGAAAAAAAATGGTTACTAAATATGCATTAATCACAGGAACTTCATCAGGAATTGGTTATAATCTCGCCATACAATTATCCAAAAAAGGATACAAGGTAATTGGATGTTCTCCAGAACCGGTTTTATTTGCTCAAAAACCATTAGAAGAACAATATGGAGTTATTTCATTACCTTTAGATATAACCAACATCAATGATATCAAACGAGTTAAGGATCAGGTTAAACAAATAATTGATAAAGATGATGGAGATGGTGAATTATCGATATTATATAATAATGCAGGGATTTCAATTGCTGGACCAGCTATTGAAATCCCTGAAGATGAATTGAATAAAATTTTCCAAATCAATGTAATTGGACATATAAACATGACGAAATATTTTGCCCCCCTTATTATAAATTCCAAAGGAACCATACTTTTCACAAGTTCAGTAGCGGCAAGAGTACCATTAAGTTGGGTAAGTGCATATAATGCCACCAAGGCAGCCATTGATTCATATGCATTAACATTACATGGAGAATTGGCCCCCTTTGGAGTTAGAGTTCATAGTGTTATTACTGGTGGAGTAGATACGGCAATTTGTGATTCTAATATAAAATCATCAATTGGTGATTCATATTATGATGTTCCTGGAATTTATGAATCCATCAATAGTTCAGCCATGATGAGTAGAAATTTAAATATTTCTCCTCAACAATATGCTGAAGAAATTGTTGATGATATTATGAAATGGAAAGATCCTGGTTTTAATCTTTATCATGGTGCAAGAGCTTATTTCTTACATTGGGTAAGTCGTTTTGTTCCCTTATGGTTGGCTGAATTGGGGATACAAATTCATTTTAAACAACGTAAAGTTTTGCAATATATTGCTAGATTGGTTAGATCTAAAAAGAGTTTAAAAAAATCTAAGTAACTAAATAGAGAATCAACAAAAAAAGTCAATTACATATATTGATATTGATATTGATATTGATATTGATATTACTATTGCTATTATTATTATTATCATTAATTACTATAATTATTTAACTATACACTAGAACAGAGTAAAAAAAAAAAAACTCTATACAGAAACTTAAAACCTGTTCCAAAATAAAAAACCAAAAATATACAAAAAAAAAAAAAGAAGTTATATTCCTTTATTTTTTTAACTTCATTGATTTGATTCATTGATTCGGTTTTTTTTTATTTT
Organism: Candida labiduridarum; assembly: GCA_030572435.1. Lineage (NCBI taxonomy): Eukaryota > Fungi > Ascomycota > Pichiomycetes > Serinales > Debaryomycetaceae > Candida > Candida labiduridarum. Next base: position 14,546 of record JAJLZW010000168.1, on the reverse strand, counting down.
CATTTTTTTTAATTTATTCAGATCTTCTTCTTTCTTCTTCTCTTTTATAATTTTGTTGAATCATTTGTTTTGCCTTTTCAACAGCTTGACCAGATCCAGTTATAGTGAAAATTCTTTCATCTTCACCACCATCACTAATTGAAATAGTAGCACCGGTGATTTTACGAACACCATTAATTCTAGCCCCCAGTTTCCCAATTAATGCTCCAACAATTTCATTTGGGAAACTTAAAGTGACTCTTTTGGTAGAAGATGTATTACCCATAGATGATGATGAAGATGAAGAAGTTGAAGAAGAATTACCAGCAGCACCACCAGATGATGAAGATGAAAAAGATGAACTTGTTCCATTACCACCTCTTGGTACATAATAACTGACACCAACAATAGAGCTGAAATCTTCCATAAGACATCTTGAAATAACTCTTAAAGAATCATATAAATCATCAACTCTACCTTGTAATTCAACCAATCTTTCATTTGAACCAGGTAAAAATGATTTAGAAGCAATCATGGAGATATTATATTTAGATTGAATTTGTTGAATTCTTGCCCCCTTTGATCCAATTAAAGTACCCATTTGAGTATTTGGAATTAATAATCTTAAAATTGTAGATTCTTCATTATTTGGAGTTGATGATAATTGTTTTAATGGGAAATAATTATAACTTTCAATATTGGCATTTATTAAAGCTTGAGCAAAATAACTCAATGCTTTAGCACAATCATCCAATTTCCCAGAAACTGTTAAAATTCGTTCATGACTTCCTGGAACTAAACGGGAAATTCCAGCTTTAGTATTGGTTTCACCTCTAATTGAATCAATAACTTGTCCATTGGTTCCAATAAGACATCCGGCTTCTTTCGCAGAAACCAACACACGATAATTGATCAAGGCATCAGCATTGGATTTATCTTGTAAAGATGGTAATGAAGTTGATTGATCAACAGGTGAAGCAATGTCACTAATGGGATTAGCATCAGCATTAGAGGTGTTGGCATTGTTATCGTTACTGTCATTGTTGGTGGAATCAGAAGTAGTGTTGTTGTTGTTGTTGTTGGTGGCAGTGGAAGTGGAAGTGGAAGTGGAAGTGGTAGTGGCATTGGCAATGGCATTGGTATTTTCTGTAATTGGAACAGTAGATGATTCTGATTTTGGTTCGTTTTCAGAAGTGAAATTGGTATCGAATAATGATTCAGTCATTTTTTAAAAAAATTATTTTTTGTCGTTTATGTTTTTAATAGATTAAAAAGGTATTGTAATTGTAATTGAAATTGAAAAAAAAGGACAAAGATTTTGTAATTGAAAAAAAAATTGATTGATGGTATTTGATTCGTTTTGGTTTTTTTTCAATTTTTTTTTTTTTTTTTTTGAAATTTGGAATTTGGGATGGGGAGGGAGAGAAAATGTGGGAATGAAAATTGATGTTGATTTAGAAATTGGGTTGTTGATTGGAGTTGTTGATAATAGGTGATGATGTGTTAAGATACTGATGTAATTGCTGTATGAGATTTGTTGATTGTTGGAATGGCGGGTGAAGTGGGGTTTGGATGGGAATGTGTGTGGTTAAATTTGAATGGGTTGTTAGATGAAAGATGAAGGAGAATTATGTTTGGTTGATTTTTTTTTTTTTGGTCTTTTTTTTTTTATGTAAAATTTTTCTTTTTTTCGCTCTTTTTCTCACTCTTTCGATTTTTCACAAACAATATAAAGAGAGGGTGCGACAAAGGCAGAGAGAGGTGGTACAGATAGAACGAGACCACGGCGCAAAGTCGCCCCAGACAGAAAGAAAAAGGGGGCGGGGTGGGGCGATGAAAGATGAAAGATGAAAGATGAAAGATGAAAGATGAAAGATGAAAGATTATTATGAGGACAGTCAATAAAATTCAGCTTATACTTTCTATACAAGAAATATCAAAAAGAAGATTATATATTGTGATTATAAATTGGAAGCAAAACATTCTTTTTTTTTATGCTTAGTGTGAAAACCCTTTTGCATAAACTGTTGGAAATTTTTGGTTATGCAATTTATATATGAAAGAAGTCATTGATGTTGTATTGTAATGTTTTTGTAATGCCAGAAGGCGAAGCTAACTAGGCTAAGTTAGTAATTTTGCATAGTCTTTTTCCTTTTCCTTTCAACTAGTGACCAAAAAATACTTGAACCAGTGTGACAAAATTATTTAAACTTAGGAAACAAAAATTTCTCAACCAAGGCGGACAAAAATGTTTGAACCAGTGCGGTAATATTTTTAAATCACGTGACCACTTTTTTTCAAACTAAGGCGGTCACATGTATTGCAACCAACCGTAGACAAATTTTTGAAAACCCCTGCGTCTATATTATTTTAAACTGCATAAACCATAATTGTTTCCACTATAAGGTCGAAATTTTTTATAGTAAATGATTTTATTTTATTTATACCAACAGTTCATATTAGATGGCTGCACACATCGTTCAGAGCCTGATAATTGTAAATCAAGTTTCCAAACTCTTCGTATACTCTCAACACCGTCCCATATCTCTGATTTAGCAAGTCTTCTTGCACCTCAATCTACCAAGGTTAGTTTCATACGATACTAATATTTGTACTTTTTTTTTGCAATTTTTGTCATTTTAATATTTTTTTGTCTTTTTTTTTTTACATTTTCTTTATCACTGGATCATAGTGATGCCATTTAGAATTCTTGTTTATCCAAGCAGAGTTGAACATAGCTACCCGGTATGTCTACAGAAACCTTGGTAGCTGTCTGCCACTATTTGCTGGTTGCTTCCAATACCTTTGGAGAGTCAACTGTTCCTTTCTGCACAATGCCGACCGCTTAACCTTGGACTTGCAAACAGACCAGAACTCCTCGATGGCATTCAAGTTTGGAGAGTATGGAGGTAGGAAAACAATCTCCAAACCCGCTCAGGGCAACCAACAACTGAAGATCGCGACGCTTGTGGATAGGTGCATTGTCAAGAATCAAATATTTCAACTCTTTGAGATCGTCATTGGCACTATATCGTACAATAGTTGAACTGATTACAACCATTAACCAAGAGTTTAGTGGTCTCATTAATCATAACGCTTTCTAATGAACTAAAAGTTGAGTTACTTGGCAAAGAGGTAAGTTGAGATTGGCTGGAATTGTGGGGCCATTATTTTAAGAGCTCTTGTTCGTCGTTTCCCAAGAAATAATTGCAAAAAATCAAAAAAAAAAAACATTCAGTCTTTTTACTTTTTTTTTTTTCATACCAGTGACCATTAATTGTTGGTATATACAATATACCAAAAAGAAGTAAACATAGAATGACTTTTGAAGTTTTATAAATCTACGAACTATCTAAGTGTATGTCAAAAAGCATCGTGATTTTTTTTTTTGCAACCAACGGAGCTGTGCCTGAGGACAAAGATGGTGTTTCTCTGACGACAACTCATCCCACTCTTAATTTGCAATTCGAGAGTCAAGTAACCAATACAATTGTAGAAAAGTGAAAGTTAGTTGCCAAGTAGTCAGCAAATAAGCATGTGGCATTATAGCTCCATTACTGATGTTCCTTGCCAAAGTAACCTGTCCAAAGCACGCCATCCTGTCGGACTCCCCAATCCACCCTTCGCCAAACAAATTTGTTCCCTGAACCGTCTGTTAATGGGAACATCCTAGTATCCACCAGTTCAGAAGGTACCCGAATTTCATTTTCATTCCGATCGACCTCATCCCATTCAGGAATACTGCGTTTCCAAGTCACATAACCTCTTACACTTTTCTCGTTGGCCCCCTTGAAGTTAGTACCAGCATAAACGGAGAATTGATCTATCGCATACGTCAATGTACAATACACTCGAATTGTATCTCGATTCCACTTCCAAAACGAAAATACATACGGCACATTAAAAATTTTCGAAACAGTTAAGAATTCAAGATCGTGGATTTGGGTGCCGATTCGTGCATGTAACTTTTGAAAAATCTCCGAGATATGTTTGGGACCACCAAGTAGCATGAAAGTTTGGGCGGTCACCACCTTTTCCACCTCCAAATTCTGTTGGTGCCCATGGGAGACCTTAAACCATCTCCATGTGTCATCGCTGAGTTCTAAGACAGTCATAACAATATATTTAATGATTTCTGCCACAGGGATATGTATACCTAGACGTTGGGCTTCGAGAGAACTCTTTATATTGAGTTGTGGTGATAATCGACTTGTTGTTGTATTGTTTTGTCTTTGAAACCAACCCTTCTGTTTAAAAATATGCATGGTCTGTGAGTGTTTTGACAAAGAAGAAAGCCTATTGCTTTTGGCAGAACACGTTTTTGGGAGGACACCACTTTGTTTCCTCTTTATAAGAGTCATTCCCCCCTGTTGTTTCCTTGACTAATGGAGCATAAGCGTACTCTTACAGACATGAAACCCAAAAAGTATAAGCCCTATTAATACGTTTCAAAACAAATGGAAAGTGTAGCTGCTGGTTATACTTTGACCCACGGGTATTACAATTCCTGTAGTTTTAGGTAACAATATCTATTCATTTAAAGGCGTGTGTACATTTTCTTGCTGGAAGCTTCGCTATCTGGAGGAAAGTCCAACGAGGGCAATTCATATAAGAAGAGAGCAGAGTAAAGTAATTTACTCAGTGAAATCTAGTTCCCCCGTTTGCACTACCAAGTCATGACATTCTTCAAAGCGAAAGACCATTATCAAGAAAAATTCAACGAAAAGGACGACTCCAGTAACGAATCAAGCTTTACCTGTGACGAGAAAACAATCTGTGAGCCGCCTCCTCCCCCAACTACAGATTATTTTTTAAACTCCCGTCTCAACGATTGGAGACGGTACATTTATTATATTTTCAAAACTGTTGTCGAATTGAACCAAGACCTCAATGCTTGGAAATGGTTCAAGTTTCCAAACTACATGGGGCAGGAGGAGGTGCAAACTTTGGTACAGCCCTAAAAGTTCACGATATACGGCGGTCCACGGTACGCGCTGGGCATATACGATCGGTTGAAAGCAAAAGTTGGTAAAAAAAATCGATAAGCTTCAATTTTTGGTGATTTCAAAGTTTGGAAGTCGAGAGTTTGTCACTATCTTTTGGACCTGGTCTAAGACAGAGATTCGTGTTTACGATGTATTGAGAGAAGACATAGAACTGTTCTGTAAACATGCTGCTCGCAAGTTCAAATCGAACTGGCGTTGTTCTCATAAGGCAATTGTGACATGGAAGTATTGCTCTGAAGTTACAAATTGTGTCCTTGAGAAGAGCTATGAAAGGTTCGTGCCAACAGCAAGAGTTGTCGTTTCTGGAAACAAACTCACTAAACAATTTGAAGTGGTGGTTTGTTGGAACGACATTGACATTTTGAAAAGATGACATACACGAGTTGTAATGCAGTGATTTTATTCATACTATACGGCACAACGGCACAAATTACTGGTATTAAATTATTTGGTGTCAGGTAAAGACGTGTATACACCAATTACAAGGATACTCATCTCCTCTAGCTCACACTCCAGTATATTTTGTGTTTCTACGCTTATCAAGCCAATATACGGTTTCAAACTCAGATCTAGTCCCATTGCCAGGGTTCTCCACTTAATATATGGTCACGTACTTCGAAACTTTCAGTACGCAGTGGTATTAATTAATTTGCCTGCTAGTATGATCTATTTCCTAATGATGGCTCGTATAGATTGTGATCTCCTTTGTAAGTCTAAGCTCTTATAAGAAAGAATAGTTGCATCCAAATGGTATAAATCCGAGAAGGATAATAAGTAGATGATTAGACAATTTGAAATATGTAGATTAAAAAAAAATATTTAAGGTATAAAACAAATAAAGATATGAAGAATATACGAAGATTATAATCCCCAACATTTTGATAAGTGTCGTGTCTCGGTAGCGATGTTCGAATTCACATAATTGTTTTCTCGCTTCCTCAATACTACACAGTTACATTTAACTAATTTACATTACATGTTACACACAATTGACATCACTTTGTTACCTTCTACAATAACTATTACAAATTACTTGCTACAACAATAATACCTGAATAACTATAAATAAGGATTGACTTACCCAGATGTCTACAAGATAAATAATATAACTAACGAACACAATAACCAACACTGGAATGAACAATTAACTAGCAATCTCTACATACTACCGAGTCTGTGCCATAATATTACACTTAACCCATAATAGTCAGTCGTCTATATATTATTGGGTTTTTATACACTACTTTCCGTAAACCTTGTTTCCTTGCACTTCTCTCTCTACATCTCACTATAGTTTGAAAAAAAGTGGTCACGTGGTTTAAAAATATTACCGCACTGGTTCAAACATTTTTGTCGGCCTTGGTTGACAAATTTTTGTTTCCTAGTAGAGTAAATAATTTTGTCGCACTGGTTCAAGTATTTTTTGGTCACTAGTTGAAACAAAAAGGAAAAAAAGACTGTATATTTCTTTCAACTGTTTTTTTTTTTCCTCCATGAATAAATCTTGGCTAATTTGAATCAAATAAAAAACCGGGGGAAGAGATATGTAATGGATATATGTAACCCTGTTATACCTAAGTAGACTTCCTAAATAAGTAAATTATTGTAGTGTTGTCGTATATCAGTTAATTTTTCAAAGTTTTTCGCACATCTCAGAGTTAGAAAAAAAATACAAAAAACTACTCAACGTTAATGTAAAAAAAAAAAATCTAACTCTCCCGAGTCAACCTCATCTTGATCTTCATATTCATCTACATCAAATACAACAACAACAACAACAACAACAACAACAACAACCCGTCTTACAATCAATTCAAAATTATGACTTCAACTAACTTAGATGGAACTTTCCCATTAATTGCCAGAGGTAAAGTTAGAGATATTTATCAAGTTGATGAAAACACCCTTTTATTTGTAGCTACTGATAGAATTTCCGCATATGATGTTATAATGACCAATGGTATCCCAGAAAAGGGGAAGATTTTAACCAAATTATCTGAATTTTGGTTTGATTTTTTACCTATTGAAAATCATTTAATTAAAGGGGATATATTTACTAAATATCCTCAACTTGAAAAATATCGTGAACAATTGGAAAATAGATCCTTACTTGTACGTAAATTAAAATTAATTCCTTTGGAAGTTATTGTTCGAGGATATATTACTGGATCAGGATGGAAAGAATACAATTCCAAAAAAACCATCCATGGGAAAGCAATAATTGATGAACTTGTTGAATCACAAAAATTGGACCCACCTATTTTCACCCCTTCAACAAAGGCAGAACAAGGAGAACATGATGAAAATATAAGTAAAGAACAAGCTGATAAAATCGTAGGTAAAGAATTATGTGATCGTATTGAAAAAATCGCCATTGAATTATATACAAAAGCAAGGGATTTTGCCATAACCAAAGGGATTATTATTGCTGATACTAAATTTGAATTTGGATTGGATGATGACAATAATATTATTCTTGTTGATGAAGTTTTAACTCCGGATTCTTCAAGATTTTGGAATGCTTCAAATTATCAATTGGGGAAATCTCAAGAATCTTATGATAAACAATTTTTACGTGATTGGTTAACTGAAACTGGTGTTGCTGGTAAAGATGGAATTAGTATGCCTCAAGAAATTGTTGATAAAACTAAAGAAAAATATGTTGAAGCTTATGAATGTTTAACTGGTGATAAATGGATTGATTGAGTAACAAACAACGACAACCGCAACTAAAAGAAGAACTTTTTTTTGTTTTTATTATTATTAGATTATCTACACCATTAAATTAACACAATTAACACGATTAACATCATTAAATTTGTAAATATTTCTTTGATTGTAGAATGAGACTTCCTCGACTGCAAAAAGATAAATATATGAAGCCTTGGGGGGGGGGGGTTTTTTTAAAAAAATGTTGAAAAAGGTTAAAAAAAAAAAAAGCCTTGTTAATTCAAATTAAAAACGTACATTATAAACAATCAAAAGAGGGATGGAATGGCTTTGATTGTTTCTTCTTTTGATTGCTGTTTTTTATTTTTATCGATTATTACCTTTTGCCACCTGTCAAATAAAAAAAAAGCACAATTTGACCAATGATTAACTATCCATTTCAAAAGATTTAAAAAAAAATTACCTACATTTAATACATATATATTGATTAGTTTTTTTTTTTTTTTTGCAATCTCCCGTTGTGTTTGTTGTTGAGTGCTGTGACAGCCCCATTTTTCTTGCCGCGCTCACTTGAGAAAAATAAAAAATTATTCGACGGAAGAGCTGTGGCACAAGGTCAGTCGTTTTCCTACCCCCACACCCTCCTTAGCCCTACCGATGATATGATGATATATGCTATGTTGATGACATATTTTTATTAAATATCAAATATCAATCATATACATTTTATCATTTATTATTCTTTATAGAATATATGTCATGTTGTGTACACATTTACATATATAAATTGTTCAATCTTTTTTTTTTTTTTTTTGGTTTTGTATATATATATTTTTAAGTAATAGTAAATACTACTTTGTAGTTTGTAATTTGTATAACTATGACATCCCCTCCATTGCCATTGCCATTGCCATTGCCATTGCCATTGCCATTGCCATTGCCATTGCCATTGCCATTGCCATTGCCATTGCCCAATGACACTAAAACCTTCCTATATAGTCTTTCGCACTGATGGTGGTTGTAGAATATTCTTGTTCATTTTCCTTTTGATTCATATCAGCAAATGAATAAAAATCAATGGCATTGGAATCAGTTTTATCTTTGGAAATATGAGTTTGACCAGCATAACTCTTCAGTCGTTTAGCAACTGGATGGAATGATAAAGATGCCACACCTGTGGTTGAAGCAGAAGGATGCATTGATCCATGACCATGAGGATGATTATGATTAACACAATGAGTGGTATTATTATTACTATGATTCAAAGTAGAAATTAATGATTGAGAAATAATACTTCTTGCTCTTGGACGAATATATGGTGGAGTGTGACTCTCTTCAACATTGTAATTTTTAAATCTAAGTGGTTCTACTTGATGATTTCCATATTCCTCCACTTCTCCATCATCATCATCATCATCATCATCATCATCATCATCTTCTCCTCCTCTTTGCTCTCCTTCTTCTCCTTCTTGTTCGTGTTGTTTGTGTTGTTCGTGTTGTTCATTTTGTGATTCTTCAGCATCTTCACAAAAACAATTCAAAGTAACTGAATTCAATGGGTTATTAGTGATGGTATCTAATATAGGAGAAGTATAATTTTCCAAATTATAATGGGAAGGAGTTTCTGGGTTATTTAAAGTGGCAGAACCTTGACAAGTTCTTTCAAAAATGTCATTTTCACAATAATTTGAATAAATTGGATTATGGAATGAAATGTTAGTCAATGATTTTTTAATAGCTCTTTGATATTTTTCATTTCTTGATTGTGCACTATGGCTGTCCTTGTTGTTGTTGTTGTTGTTGTTGTTGTTGTTGTTGTTGTTGTTGTTTGTAGAAGTAGTTGTTGTAGTTGTGGTTTGTGTTGGCGAGGGTGGTTCTTCTAAAGATGATGACAGGGTGCTATGTAATTGAAATTTAGCAGCACTATTAGTGCCTGTAGTAGTGGTGGTGGTGCTACCACCACCAATATGTGAATGATAGTTAGATTGGGATTCAGACAGGGACGACATTGTTTAGATATATAGTGGAAGGATGGAATTGATAAATGATAAATGATAAATGGTTGATTTGCTGATTTGTTGATAATAATATTATTGATGATGGTGAAAATAATGGGAGGATAAGATAGGTTGGGATATGTTGGGATATGTTGGGAATACGTTGGGATTAGTTGTGAATTCTTTTCTTTTGATTGTTTTTTTTTGTAATAGTAATGATGAAGACAAGTAGTAATGATAGTAATGATAGTAATGATAGTAATGAATATTATAGTTAATTGAATAGTCAATGTAAATGGAAGTTATGAAATATTAAAAAAAAAAAGGTTTGAAAAAGGTTTGAGATATTTTTTTCTTTTCTAAGGGAAATTTCAGTTATATATTTATATAGATTAAGATTTGTGAGATAATATGTTAAAGTGAAAGGGAGAGTAAAAGTTTTTTGCGTTATTTAAAATAACCAAGAAAGTTTTTTTTTTTTCATTACATTCTATTTTATTATTATTAAGTAAAGTAAATGTAATATTACTGACTATTACTATCTCCGATGATCTGTTACTATTAAGTATTGAAGGTCAGGTATATAGCAATATTAAATTTAATTAAATTAAATTAAATTGATGATTGATGATTGATGATTGATGATTGATGATTGATGAATGTAGTTGTTAGTCGTGTAAGTGATTACAATCTTCTCTGTTCTTTTTTTATTTATTTATTTTATGGTGTGGTATGTTTAATTGTAAATAGATGTCGTGGTTTTGTTGGTTTGTTGTTGGTTGTAGTTGAAGTTGAAATTGGAATGACCATTCTCATCAAAAACTTTTTTTTTTTTTTTTAATTTTAACACCACACAAACTTAATTCAAATGCTTTCAAAATTACAGTAGAGAATTTTGTTTTTTTTTTTATATATTTTAACAGTCCCTTAACATTATATAACAAGGCTTTCCGTGTTCTTTATCTTTTGCTTAATAAAAAAAAAACTCAAATAAACAAAAAAGGAAGAGGGCCATGTGCTATTGTTGTGGGAATTTTGTTTTTTTTCATTATTAATTTTGTGGCTGTTGAAATGACAGAACTTAAGGAGAAAAACGGAACAATTCAACCTACTGCAAACGAAAGAAAAAAGAATAACTCCATTTTTCCATTTTCCATTTTCCATATTTCCTTTTTCCATTGCATCTTTCTTCGTCATCTTTTTCCTTTTCTTCTTCTTTTTTAGTTTCATTTTCCTTTTTTGTCTTCTATTGCATTTATCCATATGCAGGTCTTTCTTTTTCTTTAGTAACTTCGTAATATTAAAAAAAGAAAAATAGTCAAAGACCCAACAACCTTCAGATTAATAACAATTCAAGTCACTCAATTTTCTTTCCTTCTTCCTCTTCCTCTTCCTCTTCCTCTTCCTCTTACTCTTCCTCTTCCTGTGTTTCAGTTTCTTTTTTTTTCTATCCTAATCTTATCTCACCGCCTTTACCTAATTATACTATTTGAGATTAATAACGTGATTTTTTTTTAAGAGTTTTGCATAAATATTTAATTTAAGTAGAAACAGCAATGTTGAAAAAACAAAAAAACAAATGAGGGGGAATATATCTAATATCAATATCAACAAATAATCAAATAAAACTATGATAAATCCAATTGGTTCGTTTTCATCCCCAATATTTTTCAAACAAGAATTTTTTTTTTTTTTTTTTCTTGTTGTTATAGCCGCCCCCTTGAATCGTTGTAAAAAGGTGGGGGAAAGAAGGAGAGGCAGAGAATTAAATGAGATAAAACGGTAATGGTAATTGGAAAAAGTACCAAAATAAAATATTCGTAATAGTTTGATTGTTTTTTTTTTTGGTTTGGTTTGGTTTGGTTTGGTTTGGGTGCCTTATTGGATTTTCTCTTGTGTTATGTTGTGTTGTGTTGTGTTATGTTGTGTTGTGTTGTGTTGTAAGTTTCCATGCAGATGGGGCAAAATGACACATACCCATTTTTTAATTTGATTACAATTTTATTTATTGGTGGTGATGCATTGTGGGGAATGGACGTGGTGAGACGTGGGAGGTGCTGGAGGTGCTGGAGGTGCTGGAGGTGCTGGGGGTGCTGGGGGTGCTGTGGCGCTGGTGCTGGTTATGGTAAGATGTATGATGGGTAAATTTTTCAATAGGTCACGCCTATCACAACAAAGCAATCTAATAGCAAAAGGTAAAAACTAAAAGGAAAAAATGGGGCTTCTCCAAGATTGAAATTCGAATTCTCACACTACCCACTGCTAATACCAAATGCAACACGAAATGTCTCACTCTCCCCCCCCCCCAACAACAAAAGTGTTTCTTGCTATTTTACTATCACCTTATCTATATATTTTCTATCTCTACAGCAAGAGACGGAGTGGATGCAGGATAATTTGCTTTTTTTGATTGTTTTTTATTGGTAATGCACATATGATGTGATTTTATGAAAAAAAAAAAAAAAAAAAAAAAAAAAAAAATTTCTCACGAGGTTGTTAGTCGCTTTGATGATTTCATCAGTTCCATCAGTTCACGTGGTTTGTTGGTTGGTTGGTTAATGGAGATTAGAAAATTAAATTACAAAAGTTCCATAATATCCGATCACCCAACTCCTCTCTTTCTTTCTCTCTATCTATATCTCCCGGTGATCATTTAATTGTGGCAATTTTTAGTAAGTTACTCCCTCTCTGTGGTGCCGCACATAAAAGAAAGATAGATATAGAGTTAACCCGCTAACCCACTATCACCAAAAAAAAAAAAGATAAGGCACAAACATCACATCCAATCTTAAGCCAACCAAAAAAAGAAAACGCAAACTTCCGTAATCTCTCACACACTAACACCGATATCAATTAGATTACAATGATTTTTATTTGTACCATAACCATCTCCACAACCACATGGACACACGGATCAAAATCTTTGTTCTTTTTGTTCTTTTTGTTCTTTTTGTTCTTTTTGTTCTTTTTGCTCTTTTTTCTTTTATTCCTATCATTTTGTTATCAATTGATAGTAAATGATAAGCAAGAAATGATAAACTTAGACGATAAACTAGAACATGAACAATAACAATTAAGTATAAACTAAGTTGATATCAGTTATCAAAATTTTTTACTTACCCAAAATATATTGCTCATTTTTACTTTTTTGCTCTCCTGCTTTGTTTGCAATTTAACTATACGATTGGTGTGACATTCAAGCAATCCTATGGACAACTTGTAAGAAAACAAGATATGTTGATCAACCAAATAGTTTTACATATGAATTATTACTGTATGTTTATCCCTATCTTTATCTTTATCTTTATCTTTATCTTTATCTTAATCTCTTGTTTCAATAACCGTGTTTATTGTTGTATTTGCTGTGGAATTTCTTCGTTTCAGTCTGTGAGGGTTGGTGGTACGTCCGTCGGTGATCACAAAATGTCTCTCTCTCTCTTTCTCCCCCCCCCCAACAAAGAAACAACAGAAATTAAAAAAGGAATGATAGACTGATTTTGTAAGTTAATTCCGAAATACACAAGAAAATTAAATTAAAAAAAAAAAGTGAGGAGGTGGTGGTGCAGAGGTGGTGGTGCAGAGGTGGTGGTGCAGAGGTGGTGGTGCAGAGGTGGTGGTGCAGAGGTGGTGGTGCAGAGGTGGTGGTGTTATTTATTCTTCCTGGCCGTACTCGTTCCACTTTCGCTTTTCCACTTTCGCTTCTGATGCCATGCCTTTTTGTTTTTTGTTTTTTGTTTTTTCTTTTCTTCTGGTGGTAGATGTGGCGGTGGCAGAGAGATGGATACGGAAAAAAAAAGACACGAGATGGAGATGGAGATAGAGATGGAGATGGAGATGGAGGCGGGGGGGAATAGTGTGGTGTGTGGTGTGTGGTGTGTGGTGTAGTATTGTTATAAAGTGGGTGAAAATTTCACAATATATAAATAATAATAATAAAAAAAAACCAGAGATAAGAATACCACACCAAATATCCATTACCCATTATTTAAATACGTTACCATCCCACCACTTACTTGAGCTTTGATTTTCTTTATTTTTTTACATCCCTAAAATTTATAATTCATTTAGATAACTTTCCATTCCTTCCCCTCCTCCTCCTCCATTATCAATAATTATTCCAATGAAAAGACATTCCTCCCTGTGTGAATCATCGTCTTCCAAAAGATTACGATTGGAATATGAAATATTCTCCACATCAATACAAGACATCGAAAGAATGTTCACTGAAGAAATACTAACAACAACTTCAGTAACCCTTAATAACAGTGATTCTAATAACTACAACTACAACCACACCAACAACAACAACAACAACAACAACAACAACCACAACAACCATCACAACAACAATCAAAACCCAGAATCATCACAATATCTAGATACTATGATTCCTTCAACAAATTTCAAATACGATTGTATAAATATGGCATTTTTAGAAGAGAAAAAGTCCATGGCAACAACAACAACAACAACAACAACAACAGCCACAACAACAGCCACAACAAGAATGATGGTCATACCGAATACATTATCTTCTGAAAAATCCATGTATCTCGACCTAGACAATAATGATTATGGGTATGAAGATGACGAATTACCAAATTTCAAACCATCAATCTCACAAGATTTATTAATGATAGATCAACTTATTTTATTAAGTAAATAGGACAGAACAAAAAAAGAACAAGAAGCAGGACAGTTACACGATCATTAATCACAGGACAATACAAATGCATTTTTATATATGTACAATATTTCACCTCTTACTTTGTCGTTGTTGTTGTTCTCTTCTATGTGTGTGTAGATGGTTGTAAGAATTTTTGAGAAAGGTGCATTACTCGTTGTGGAATGAGAGAGAGAGAGAGAGAGAGAGAGAGAGAGAGAGAGAGAGAGA
>JAJLZW010000167.1:0-22036 GCA_030572435.1 Candida labiduridarum | reverse complement strand
GGCTGTCATGATGCTATGTACGTACTAAATAGGTATATAGATACTAAATAGGTATCAAATAGGTATATAGATAGTACATAGTCGGTCCCTTGCGGACCAAACTGGGGGGCAATGTTCCCTTAGTCGCATCTCTCACCAGACCGGGTCCCCCAGACCCCTAAATACTTGGGGGAACGGTCGCCCCTAATGAGCCCACCCCCGACGCGCCGAATTTGGTGCGATTTCGGGAGAACCCCAAGGGACGGGGAACCCCGGCACGCTGAAAAAGCGTGATTTCCGGGGAAAAACCGACCAAGGGGAACCCCGGCGCGCCGGAAATGGTGCAATTCCGGGGGAAACCGGGGAGGGAGGACCCCATCACGCCCGAATTTGGCGTGATTTGGGGAAAAAACCGAGGGAGGGGAACCCCGGCACGATGAGAAAACGTGCCCAGGCCCAAAAATGTAGAAAAAACCGAACCAGGGCGAACTCCTGATGGTTTGTTTTCTAATTTTTCTCTAAATCAAGTAACAAAGCACGTGAAAATGCAACCAAAAGCTCTAAAATTGCGGTTTCACGGTGATCCTGTATATAATAGCAAACGAACAGAAAAAAATTTGTAGGTAGAATTTGGAAGGATGTAGAAATGTAATGTACGTGCTGGCTTCTGGTGAACACATCTCTTTTGATCAGATTCACTCAAATAACATAATACATATATACATGGCAAGGCAACCCACTGCTCAACCAAACCCTCCCAGTGCACAACATCGATTACAACCAGTGGTTGAAAATCCTGTGGCGTCGATTCCAGGATTATAAGACACAATATTCCATTTAGTGATCAACTTGTTTTGCAAAATAGAATTCAACATGACGGTCCTGTTCAAGAAGGTGTTTATCTACCTCACGTCAGATTGCATGTCAAGAACTACCCAATGTCCCAGGGATCTCCCATACGCAGTATATTACCACTATTACCACCACCACTTCTGATGATTCCATGGTTAGTTGGACTAGTGTTGGCAATATCACTAACCGATACTGCTGATTCTTGAAACACAATTGAACTTCCATGTTTCCAATTTTTGTTGTTTTGTAGTTAGTGGAGTCGTCTACCATCGAATCAACTCCTGTTATAGATAGTAGTTGTGAATGTGTTGTTTCAAATTTCGGTTCATCTACTTACTTGGAACTTCAAATGTTGTTCACTTGCGGCCGGCAAATGGAGTATGGATAAGATTTAATCCACTTCACTTCCGCTACAGAAAAGGAAAATTGTTGCTGTTCCACAAAGTCTTTCCATTCTATGTGAGTGTGGTGCATAACATCATGAATCAGTCGATGATATCTGTTGTTATGAGAGAACATTTGAGGCAAAATATGACCATGCTATCTCGATTCTAATTCTTGTTTTTGATTCGAAAAGCTTCAATGTTTATTCATCTAGATAAGGCAGAGCTACAGATGAATCTTCTGTCCAATAATATCCATGGGAGATAGTTTTTGATCAATTCTGATTGCTATACTTTTTAGTTGCAAAACTTTATCAATTTCATGAATAGCTTTCTTCTTTATTTGAAATTACTGTTTTATCTGTGCATTGTATTGGTTGATCAGTGCCTACTGTATTGGTTAAATATTTATGAGTTCATTTTCGAAGTTGATGTGATTGTGTATTTTAGATGTGTTTTGTTTAGTTACGGGAAGTTATTTAAATTAATATTGTTTTCCTTTTTAAAAATTCTGTGGAACTTGAGTATAGAAACAGACTACATCCTCCATGACTACTTACCGTTATGTGATATATACTAGCATATATCCCTTTACCATTTAGCATTTTCGGGTCTTCTTTTCTTTCGAAATCGATTGAAATGAGACCTCTTTTTAGTTTATTTAATATATATGTATAATTGTTGTGTGTGTGTGTGTGTTTGTTATAAAAGTTCCAGATTACTTTGTAGATATTAGCCTCCCAAATACTTAATCATCCTTGTTAGAAGTCTGTGCATAATACTGTTAATTTCGTCATCCAGTACTCTAGTTTTTTTTTTCGGTTGACATAATCTCAAAGAATCTACAAATATCCTTGAGAAGTATTCTAAAAGTTTTCTGCAATGCATATTTCGGAAAGGAGTGGATTATACTACGACCATAGATCAGTAGAAAATAGTAATCAAAGAGTACAGCATAATTTTATTACTAAGTTTACTCAAAACCATAACCCCTTGGTCTGCTGTGACCACAGTTTCACACCATTCAACAACTATATCCTTCTCATTAGCAAGATGTTAATCATGGGCTGTAGGTGGTAGATTTACTGCTTTTACCATTATCTTTTTTCCACACATATGAAATTTTAATCGGGAAGGAATATATTGTTGTCACATGTTTTTACAAATCATATCCCCCTTTTTTTGGTGATGAATAAAAAAAAAACAGAACAATGCACTGACCAATTCATCACAAGATTCCCGAACCCAATAAAGAAAGAGGAAAGAAAGTCTTGGCGATTGATGGATCGATTCTCACAAGAGAAAGTAGGAGTTTATTAAGGTCAAGACTATTTTGTCAAACCACAAGAAAGAGTGTAACCATATGTTCACAGAATTTGTGACCATATAGGGTACTCAATATATAGCTTTTCATCATGCGAATTCTATTGCGCGACATCCATAATATCAAACATAGCATGAATACCGTATTACACAGGTACACATAACCACTACGTTAATATTCGTAACCTATTTTTGGGGGAGGTGGGGAGGGGAGGAGTTATGCTGCGAATATGCCAAGTACATACTGGATAAAATAGAACAAATGGTTCTTACTAGCGCAAAAAAAAAAAAATTACAACAATCTAATATTACGGTTAGATTCGGAGTGCAACACGTGCTGACACATTTTTTTTTTTTTCATTTCTAATTTGGTGCTATTTTTAGAACCAAGTAGCTTTGTTTTATTTATCATCCCGGCACTGATCAACAAACCTGCTAGTATTCACCAGATAGATGTGCAAACAGAATCCATTACTTCCACTACGGATAAACTGTAGTACTTCCTGTGATGGTGCATCGGAAATCAGCATTAATAAACAGGAAGTGGTAGAAATTGTTGAAAGGATATGCAGTGGCTGCAAAATACAAGGCATGGGTGCGATCGTGGAAAAGAAAAAAAAAAAAAAAAAAAAAAAAACAAAAAAAAATCTGTTCCTGTATATAAGTGCAGGAGATAGTGAATTATTTTTTTAGATTGAAAAATAAAAAAATAAAAAAGCAATCAAGCGAAACAAGGAGTAGAAGGAGTCAAGGAGTAAAAAAAGACTCATTTACTCCTCCATCCATATCCCCTCTTCGTTATACTCCTGTGTATGGATGTATATTCCTTTAGATAACAAAGTAAATAAGCACAAAAGAAATGATGATGACACACTTTGTCAATAGGAATATCTACAAAAGGATAACGCCACTATTAATCTCAGGGGGGATCACTCGGTAAGACCAGCGCCAGGTGGGAAAGCAAAAAAAAAAAAAATCAACACGGAATTTTGCAAACGTTTGTTGCACACATTCACACCACACCTATTTTTTTTTTTTTGCTTTTCCCTTTTGCATTGAGTTGTTCGTTAGATGCACAATTACTTTTCTGTCAAACCTTTTTTTTTTATCAAAAGCTTTTAGTTTTCATACAATTTTCCAGTAAAGAGATAATAATCACTGCCTGGATATCCGGAGTCCGTTCTTGCTCTGGAGACTACAAAGGCTGGTGGTGGCTATGGAACGTTTTGACCCCCCCGGTCATCTCACAAAAATAAAAAATAAAAAAAGAATACAATTAGAATTAGAAAATAAATCAAAACCAGTGTATATTGTGTATAAAGTGAACAAAGTATCTCAAACAAACAAATATGCTAATAGATAAAGAAACCAAATAAGAAACAAAAATGTATATATGATATGGAGTAGTAGTAATAGTTAAGGAATTGAATTGAACGAAAGAAAGTTAGCACCTCAAACGTACAAATAAATAAATAATAAGCCTGAAAGATAGATGGAAGGGCAGGATTGTGTGTGTGTTAATCAATAACAAAATAATATAATAGGAATAGTTAGAATGTATAAGTCTCTAGAATGTATAATCGGTAATGTTTAAGTAGATGCTATTGACTTTGGAGAGTTCAATAGGAATCTTATACTGACATAACTCATGATATCAAAGAAGAAGAATAGCAAGATAGGGAACCATATCAATATGATCATCTGATTGCTTAGTTTGCACAAGGTGGATTCCAAGGAGGTTATAGCATTTGATAAGTGGTGGAAGAATACTTGGAGTGATAATTGCCAATTTATGACGGACAAGGAAGCTGGGTGTTGTGTTATTACGTGTAATGATGAGAACATTGTTGAGTGTTGAATGGTAAATAAGAACAAAAATAAGAAAAACAAAAAAAACATCAAATTAAATATTCAGGACATATAAGTGGTAATTTATATTGCTAAAACTAAAACTAAAACTAAAATAAACTAAAAAAAAAAAAATTTAGATAACTCCGACTACTTTTACTGTGTGTGTATGTATGTGTGTGTGTGTGTGTATATTTTTTTTTAAAAACTCTTTTCCTTCTTTTTTTTCGATAAGCTTATTGTTCCTGTTTAAAATTGGCTTAGTTTTTTTTTTCTTTTCTTTTCTGTATCAACAGATGTACAATACAATAATACACAATCCAGCCCACTAACAGTACACAGTACACAGAATAACACCACAACCGATACCTGCACATGCACATCATCCTAACTCTAAGCAACCCTGCTTTTGGTTTCCGTCTTTCCTTTCCTTTCCTTTCCTTTCATTTCCTTTCCTTTCTCCCTTGCAGTTGTTTATTTTATTTTATTTTATTTTTACTTCCGATAACCGAAGTCAAATATACCAAAACGTCTAATATGAAGTTTTTAGCCTTTCGAGATTGCCCGAGGACAAACAAAATATACACCCCCTATTGCCTAGATATTTGCAAAGATAAACTTACCCGATAACCACTTATTTCCAAGCTTTAATGTGGTTATTAATTCCCACTTGTACTCCTTACTACTTACTTACAGTCTGCCTCCCCCCCTTTTTACTCTTCTTTTCTTTCTTCTTCTTCTTCCTGCAACTCTCAAACAAATAACACAAAACTTTGTTCATCTAACCCTAATTTTCCTTACAGGAACAACAACCAACGTACACACACACAACTAACACACGAACAAATCGCACAGGAAAAAATCGCACCGGAATAAAAAAATTTTTTTTTTTTTTTAGATCGCAATTTCATCTCATCTTTTTCTTCCTTCTTCTTCTTCCTTCGTTTCCTTCTGTCCATTAACCAAAACAGGTTATAAGTGAAGATCCCGAGGAATAACTAGAGTAGAGCAGAGAGTATGTATCTCAATTTACCCATCCTTGTATTCAAAACAAACCAAAAAAAAAAACTGAAGCTATTTTTGAGTTCTTTTCATGCAGGCATAACTATCGGAATCTATCATGATGATTATTTCCAAATTATCTACATTATTTGAAATCTACATGTAATAAAAAAATCTTAAATTAATCTGACTCGATTGATACTGCAACCAGGGGGGGGGGAGAAGGGAATTGCATATTTTTTTTTTTTTGGCAATCCCTTATTTTTAATCTTTACTCCTGTTTGAATACATTTTTGTTCAAATTAGGGAATTGTATATCAATTACAGTTTCTTGTTGATGTTCTTTTTTACTAACATGTGTAAACAGTGAAGTGAATAAAGATGGGCGTATATATAACCCTTGTGCATATACATTCTTTCATTCATGTATTATTACCTTTATACATATCTGTATCTGGTTATTTCTTGAATATACAACCACTTTTTTTTATTCATATTGGAAAATCTAAACAATTCCAAAAAGTGTAAGTTTAACTTAAGAGGAGGAAAGAGAGAGACAGGCAAACAGAGCTTCGAGATCGGAATTACTCATATCGATCTCTCTCTCTATTCTCCTTGATTAAATCCTTAACAAAGGGTTGAACCGAAAATTTGCGTTATCAAATATAAAGCCCACAGAGTTTATACTAACCAAGGGGTGGATAATAAGTATCCTTATGTCCAGATTTCTGTCTCTATTGTTTCTATTGTTATTAGTAACCCCCACTTCCTGCCCCACCTGAAAATTCTGCATAAACCTTAATTATATAAAAATATCCCAAACCAAGAAAAACCCATAACATACACACACAACTAACACACACACACACACAACTAACACACAACTAACACGCCTCCAAATACTGAACACTAAACAGAGTTAGGGAGTTGCAAAATTGCTTATTCACAGATATGTTAATTGTTAATTGTTAATTTGTTAATTGATACAATCCGTAAACCTTTCCAATACCACAAAAGGATAGGCAGTTGGATATAATAAAAACAAGGAGAGAGATCTAACATCTAGAATGCAAACAATGATGTTCGGTACTTTGTTATCATTCATCACACCATTGTATGTATCTATCCAAAAACGTTTGCAAAGATATTTCTGGTTTGCAATTATTATCATCAGTAGTTTTATCTTTTCATCTCTTCCGTGTTTATCCTTCGACGGAGTTTCTACGATTACTGCATTCGTCAACATTAGAAGAAACTAATAATGTACGTTTGTGGTTGTGTGTTAGAAACGTACGTTTGACAACTCCAACACTAACAGAAATAAAAAAACAAAATGAAAAAACTCCGAGCTGTAGACCGCGGTGCATTAGTCAATGGAAAGGACTCATCTAACGAAAAGAACAACAACAAGAGAGATCCACGGTCTAGATCTAACATTGCTTTTCTCTTTTCTCTTTTGTATGTTTTATCAGGGGGGGTGTATAAATCGCAGAGTTTTATGGTTTTATGGTTTTATGGTTTCATGGTTTCATGGTTTCATGGTTTTATATTTTTTTGATTCAAAATGTAAGTTTGTCGTCCGAGGAAGAAGAAATGACTTTAAAAACAAACCATTATCATCAAACGTTCCATTCATATATACTTATCCTTTTCTTTTTTTAATCCCCCTTTTTCCTCTCATGTACCAAGAGATAATTGTATCAACTCACATTTGATATTTGGAAAAATTGTGGTTTAAGTTGTGAGGAATTATTCAAAAGAAAAAAGCATTGGGCCCGAAAATAGGGAATGTTTATTAACCAATTAGGAAACTAAACATTTTCACCTTCATAATGTTTTCCCAAATTTTTTTTTTTTTTACAGAAAATTGATGAAATTTTTAACAACTTGGAAAATCCTTAATTTTTTTTTTTTAAGATCTAAATTAAAGGTTACTACAATCATATTGAAGAAAACCACCCATTAACTTCATCCAATCATGGAGTGTTATCTCATTTTGTTCTGACTCATATTTTCTAAGAAGGAGTCATAAATCCCTGCCATCCGCTACCACACCACCACACTTTGACATTCGGACTCGGCCTGCCGTACTGTGCGGCACACACACACAGACGCACACATCAAATGCAGGGAATTAAAAAGGAATCAAGAAAAAAAAAAAAAATTATCAGTGCAGCCCTTCATAACCCCCCAAAAAATTAAGAAGAACCAGTCTGTTTTAATTAGCATAGCATGTCAAAGATAAACTCAACGACAAAGGCTCAGGAGGTCGTTCATTCTTCTTCCCAATCCATTGAATATCAACAAGAAGACGGTGATAATAATAATAATAATAATAATAATAATACCCCTGCCAAATCAACATTCTTTGGCTATTTATCCAACCTTTCGAAAAAACTCGATGCCTTGGGAGTAGAAACCAGAGGTATTGAACGTATCCCACCTTATGAACGTTCCACAAACCGTACCAAACAATTAATCAGTGTCATAGGATTATGGCTATCCGCTTGTGGTGGATTATCATCGATGTCATCATTCTATCTTGGTCCTTTATTATTTGAACTTGGATTACGTCAAACTTTGATTGCCGGATTGATCGGTGAGATATTAGGATGTGCTATTGCCGCATATTGTTCCCTAATGGGTCCACGATCCGGTTGTAGACAAATGGTGGGGGCAAGATTTTTATTTGGTTGGTGGTTTGTGAAATTGGTTGCCCTTGTTGGAATTATCGGTGTCATGGGTTGGTCGATTGTCAATAGTGTGGTTGGAGGTCAGATATTAACCAGTGTTAGTGATAATAAAATCCCCCTCTGGGCTGGTATTGTGATCATTGCTGGTATTTCATTGATTGTGGCCATTGGTGGTATCAAACAATTGTTGAGATTTGAAACATTATTGAGTTTACCAGTGAATGGAGCATTTTTGTTACTTTATGTGGTTGCCAGTCAGAAATTTCTGTATTTGACTCTACAAGATGCCATTACTGATTCCGCTACTATAAAGGGTAATTGGTTGAGTTTCTTTTCGTTGTGTTATTCCGTTACTTCAACTTGGGGAACCATTGCATCTGATTATTATATTTTATTCCCGGAAAATACTCCTGATTGGGAAGTGTTCACCATTACATTTTTTGGTATTGCCATCCCAACTACTTTTGTCGGTGTTGCTGGGTTATTGATTGGTAATGTGGCGTTGACTTATGAACCATGGGGTGAAGCATATGCCAATTTAGGTATGGGTGGGTTATTACACGAAGCATTCAGACCATGGGGAGCAGGAGGGAAATTTCTTTTGATGGTGATTTTCATCTCATTGATTTCAAACAATATCATAAATACATATTCTGCTGCCTTTGGGGTTCAATTGGCTGGTAGAGGTTTAGCTAAAATCCCAAGATGGTTATGGGCAATTGTATTAACGGCAATTTATTTGATTTGTGCATTGGTTGGAAGAAATGAATTTTCCACCATTTTAGGTAATTTCTTACCCATGATTGGATATTGGATTTCAATGTATTTCATTATGTTATTGGAAGAAAATACTATTTTCAGAACTGATAAATTCAAATATTTGTACGTGAAGGAATTCGAAGATATTTCAGATAGTTCTTTCTCAATTGATGATTCCAAAATTATTGGCACTCCATTGCGTAAGAATCAACATTACAATTTCAAAATTTGGAATGATTATGATAGATTAACACAAGGATATGCTGCCGCTGCTTCATTTTTAATTGGTGCCACTGGTGCTGCTGTTGGTATGTCACAAACATATTGGATTGGTCCTATTGCAAGAAGAATAGGTGGTGAATATGGAGGTGACATTGCTATGTGGTTATGTATGGGATTTAGTGGGTTGGTTTTCCCTCCTTTACGTTATTGGGAATTAACGAAATTCGGCCGTTAAAGATCAAACAAAAACCATGCATTATATTTATTATATTTATTATTATTATTATTAATTAGAACTATTCTTTATATCGTTATATATTAGACTATTATTTATATTCAACTTTTAATGGGAAATTAATCACAAACTTATTCTTATCTTTCTTCTTCTTCTTCTTATCATTACTATTATTATTGATGAAATTCCCCATCATTTCAAATTCCAATTTTACAAAATACTCCCTAAAATTATAACAACTTTGGAAATTAGGCACTAACTTAAATGCTCCATTACCTAAAGTCTTACACTTATTGGTACCTTTCACATAAATCAGATCCAAATCGACAATCACTCCATCTTCACCAATACTAACACCACCATAACCACCACCACCACCACCACCATTATTATTATTTACTAGTAATGGCGTGTATTGGAGATATATCTTAGTTAGATCCGCTAGACTTTTATGTTCAATTTCAACTGAATATTTCGAAAAATTGGAAATTAACTTAAGTATCGGTGTTTTAATTATATTCTCATAGGACATGTTGCAAAAATTGGTATGGGAGTCAAATAACATATTGGGAGAAATAAAAATCGGGATTGGTGTGGTGGAAGTTCCTGTAACCGCTATTATTTCCACGTTTAATGATTTAATAGGTGATGTTAATTTTGTGAAATCGATAGGAATGAATAACTTATTGGGGAAATTATTGTTGTTGGTAATTGATGAATTTGCAAAATATGGAGTGGTTATCAATGGAGTGGTGATTCGGAAGGACTCTTGTCCACCATCTTCTCGTGTAAAAGTTAATGTATCAGCCAATGGTTTCAAGGTTAATATCTGGAAAAGCTCTTCGAATTTCGATTTATGGATAAATAATAACTCTTCATGTAAATCATGCAATAAGTTCTCATAATTGACATCACATACTTCTTCGATTTCTTCATTTTTAGGAATGATTTGAATTTCCTTATTGGCACCTCCAATTTTGATATTCTTGTATAATTCACAATCAAATTTCAATACATAACATGACACCCTATATCCAATTTTTCTCGATCCTCCTATTGATGTCAAACTCTTCATTGATGGTGGTAATAATATATGATTCTTGATTTTTTCATCACATTGAGAATCCAATAAATAATAAGGAATCTTGAATTTAAACCCCAGTTTAAACTTATCTCCTTTCTTTAGTAATCTCACCCCATCCCCATCACCACTTTCTTCATCACGAACAAACAATTCATAATCAACAATAGATAAAAATATCTTTTCTTCAAAAGTATAAGTTCGATTTATCCCTTCAAGAAATACATATACTTTATCAATATCCACCGGGGAATTTTTCAAATTTTCCAAACTGATCATACCGGTAATATTACCACCTTGAAAATATTCATATTCATCAGGTTTATCCAATACAATATTCACTTTTACACATTCATCGAAAAAATCATCAGTTTTTTTACCAAGTCCATGTAGGTTCAAATCATGAAGTTTCTGACATAATGAATCTCCATCCATGGATATTCGTGATTCCACATCCGATGTTGTACAATCATTGGTGGTATAACTTGGAGGAGGCGGCACCACTTCATTGACCTTGTAGCGAAGAATGGATTTATACATGTAATATGATGGAAGAAGGTTTCCTGGTGGACAAGTTCTTATAGAAAAAAGTTCTTCTTTGTCGGAATTGGAAAGGGAAGACGAAGTACAGGACGATGAACGTGATGAAGTATCGAAATCGAGTTTGGTAGGTAGAGAGAATTGTCGTGGTCGTTGGTGGTCATGATATTGATCATCATTGCCGTGGGAATCATGGTGTTGATGTTGATATTGATGTTGATATTGATCGTCTTTTGGTTTCTTATTGAAGATATGTTTTATTGAAGATATCATATTTTAATATAGATTTGTTTGATTATGAAAAGATTTGTAAACATAGAAATAAAAAAAAGGGTATATCAAGTAAAATCAAAAAAAAAAAATGGAATTGTTGTTGGAAGGAAAAGTTTGCTTTATTTAAACTTCATGACTAAGACAGATCATCGTAGTATTGTTAACAACAAATAAACAATTATCATAGTACCATTATTGGCGAAAATGTGCCATGACTAGTTTTACATGAGTTTGCTATTATGGACAAATTTGTAATATTGGTTAAGTTTTTTTAAATTTTAAGAAAAGTTGCTTTACAGGTTGTTACAATTTTTACTTTTTTTTGGCTTTGTGATTGTGTAAGTGGTGGGGAGATCCTGGAGTAAATGGAATTCTCATAATCACAGTATTCTCATAATCATAAAATTTTTTGCTTTGCTTTCATCATATAGCATATTGGATACTGCAATTCCCTGGTATGTAACACACTTGCATACATATATTGCATACATCCCTTGACCCGACAAAGTATATGATCACCAACGAATCAAAGAGAGAGAGAAAGAGAGGGAGATAGTCACGTCCAATTTCACATTCCTCTTCCCTTTTTTGTTGTTATGGCAAGATTGTTCCTTTTGCAGCTTAATATTTTGATGACCATTATTATTCTTTCTTAATCTTACAGAATCTTGCAAGAGGCAAAAAGCAAAAAAGTAAAAAAAAATAAATGTATATTATTAGTATGTGATTATGTAATGCCTTGCGAAACAAGGGGCAACAAATAGTCACGAAGAGAGAGAGAGAGATAGTTTGAAGGGCTGAATTGGTACACACACGCCGCATAAAGCTTTGTGTATAATGTGGAGAAAGTTGAGCATATATAAAGCAATCAAAATAAGTGATATACAATATTGCAGTCTCCCCACTCTTCAACAAGCCCCCCTTAGTCGATGGTGAATGATATCATCTCTATTGTGTCAATCGTAAACGTAAATGTGCTTTGTATAATATATACGGGTGCTATATTTTTAGTTGATTGTATATCTTGGCTTCCGGCAAGTCTGGAACACACTCCAATTCACACACACAGTCACATGATAGACAAGAAAACAAAAAATAAGTTAACCGTTACGAGATTTCCTAAATGTCAAAATTTTACTTGGTAGCTTATGTAGATTACTTATTTGGTTTTCTCTTGGGAGGCTGTGTGTTTGTGTATTTGCGTGGGGGGAGACCACTTTTTGCGATACAGTAGGAACAGCCGGATGTTACGCTTGGAACTTTCATATAAATAATCACATTATTCATCTGTTTCTTGTTATAGGTCCAACTACAGTGTTGTAAAAATGATAGTTAAATAATCAAAATATACATATCATTAAAGAAATTCAAAATAAAAATGAAATATAAAATATAGAATAAAAAAAAACACATTAATTAAATCGAAACCATCTGTCTTAGAAATCAACTAAACTTTCTCCATCTCTTGTAGTAGCACACAGTTGCAAATAAAATCACAACCCAAAATTTATTTTTCTTTATGGTGTGGTTTTAAGTTCTTGAAAGTCTTTTGTACACCTTTTTCAAACCCATTTTCCAAATTTTCTAATCTATCATTAAAACGATCAGAACCTTTTTCGACTTTATGAATGAAATTCTTGTATTTGTTTTCACCTGATTTAGCGGTAGATTCGGTCTTAGCTGGAGTTTCGGAGGCCATTATGTTATGTAGTTATTTGTATAGTATTGTTTTTGATTTGTTTGATGTGATAGAAAAAGAAGAAACCTAAAAAAAAACTGGAAATACAAATCAGGGAAGGATATTCGAAGGGCTATTTATAAACGAGTTATTTCATATTTGATCATTATAAAGAAATTAGAAATTTACAAATAGGTGTTAACTTCGGTTCACAACTCATACACGGAGAAACGAAAACTTATTTTGTTCAAGAATACCCGTATGAACATTATGGAAAGACCGGATTGCAAAAATTTGCGACCATTTTTTTTTTGTTTTTCGGCACACACACAATTACATAGAGATCTGTAGGATTGGAAGAATAAAGAATGATGATTCCTTTGTTCGTTCCTGGTTGTGAATATCCGGTCTTGTATTTCATTTTCACACCGTTAATCGCCGCAGGTTTGTAATGTTCTAAGGAAATTTACTAATAATAATCTTTGTATACAGAAAAAAAAATGGAAAATTGTGGAAATGGAATAATATTCGTTTCCCACCGGGGTCACATTTCCAATTTGTGATTTTTCAATGACTTCCATAGACATTTCTCGATCGGAAGTGAGGATCTGGAAACAGGTTCGGAATTCTAAGAAGTTTCGGATAACACAATCTAAGACGGCTTTAAATGATGTGGTGGCTATACATCGTACATCAACACCCATAAGAAAAGATATTAGTAACCGATTTGATCTAAAAAAGAAAAAAATACATGCCCCTGAATTAATACAAAATTACTAAAACCTAATATATCTTGAAAATAACAAAAACAATCCTCTTTCTTCTATGCAACCTTTTGAATTCTTACTGGTACTTTGATATTAGAATAACTTCCATTGGACAAATGAATTGACAACCGGATGAAATACATTCTACTCATAAAACACGATTGGAAATCCGGTACCAAAGTGAATCGATCATACGATTTCATCGGATCCACATAATCATCCCCACCTTTTAATGCCAAACTTTCCAAATTAATTCCAACCTTAATTGAGGCACGAGCATTATCTCCATTGGTTTCCCATTTGATGGAATCCTTTTTGAATCGTTTTCCATCAATTTTTGTATCTTGGATAATCATGTTCAAGCTCCGGTCATCTAAATTACAAATAGCTTTCAAATCATCAACTAATTGACGCTCGAGTTTGAAATTACCCGATCCCAATTTCTGCATAATATTGTATAATTCAGTGGAATATTTACGGAATGGTTTGGTTACGTTGTTGAAGAAAATATCCCTATCGATGAATTCACCGGTATTTTGTTTGTTGAAAATCAAATCATGATTGAATTCACATGGGATGGGGTATTTCTCTGATTTAATTGTCAAATTGACAAATTCGGCAGTAATTGTTTTGATGGTTGGAAGTTGGGGTGATTTGGAACTTAACGAAGGTAATTTCACCGATAATTCAAGAGGGATGTCGAATTTCCATGATGGCGTTAATTGATCAATTGAATGCTGTCTGAATCTTAGTGGTGGGATATAACTCACACAATATTCTTTCTTCGGAGTTGCTAATCGTAAAGTCCCCAAAAAGGTTTTTGTACCAGTTATAGATTTCTTCGTCAATGGTAAAAATGTCTCATAGTATTCCACTTTATTTGGATCAACTTTTGCATCACGAATATGGTCTGGTTTGTACAATTGGCTGCATTTGGCTAATTCAATTTCAGTTTCAGTAAGTTGTTTGCCTATATAGACACTTCCGGAGAAATCACCATTTTCTATCGACTCAATCAATTGGTTTCCTTGGTCAATCTTTTCTTTGATTCTCAGAATAAAATTATTATACATCAATTTGTTTTCCAACAATTTCATCAATCTTGCACTATCTGTAGGAATACAAGTCTTTTGAACCACACGGAAATGATTAGTCAATTCTTTCAAAATAATATATTCATCACCTTTAGAGTTAATAATTCTGGTCTCATCAGCAGTGGTATTAATCTTACCGAAACCGGCTTCCCAAGTGGATTTTCTACCAATGAATCGAGCCATTACACCATAACTAACAGAAGTATTAAGCATGGAGAAATCTCTAATCTTGTTCTCAGCTCTCTCTGGATAATGGGCCACTTCCCATCTCGACAATCCCAAGGTTGGTGGTAATTGAACATGTTTGGACAAACCATGTTCATTACATTCAGAATCTAATAAATTGTTAGGAATTCTGAAAGTGAAAAACCTCTTATGAGTTACATCTGGATAAATGACTTTTTTGGGTCCAAAACACAATCTGGTACCATCAAGTGGATCCATAGGTTTTTCACAAATATAAGGACTTCTATTATCTCCTGCCAACACTACCACAGTACCGTCGTTCCAACTAGCAGAAAAATCGAACATCTCCAAAAACTTTCTAATCTTCACTGGCACCCTATCCAGAACATCTGACTGATTGGCAATCATAAAATTCCCTTCGAACAATAAATAGAACATTTCAAACGGGATTGGTTTGTCGGAAGTATTTTTAATCAAAACGTATCCATTTAATAAATCACCTTGCTTATATTCGAAAAGTGATGGATCAATAAGTTCGGGGTTCTTTCCTGGCTCACAAACATCTTTAGTAAAATGAACTTCAATGGTCACTGCTTCGGAAATTTTATGTGATTCAAAGGTTAAATTAGGTAATTTGTGAACATTATCTAAAATGGTTTCTCTCCAAGATCCGGTATTCTCATCAGCAATAATGAACGAACCATTTTCGTCAACACCTTCCAACATAGAGGATTCGACACCTCCACTACCACTCATTGACGTTCTTGAAGAATTCACCGACATCTCATTGAAGGCACTGGAGATATGTGAAGTGGTTGCAATGGAATTGATATCGGAAGATGTAGTCATACTAGGCATACTTGGTGGTGACAGTGGTATATACGTTGGCGGTTCTATATCATCGTTTTCGTTATTTTCTGGAACATTAACATTCATCCCCACTGTGGAGGTGAACATCCCATAGGAGGGCAATATTGTTCCTACTGTGTCATCTATAGATGGTGGTGTATTGGTGCCCGTAGAATACATAGAGTGTCCTTAACGAAAAGAGAAAGAAAGAAAGAAAGAAAGAAAGAGGATTACAAACAGATATAATTAAAAATAACAAGAATTCTTGAGAGGCAGGATTGAATTCCCCTTTGAATTGATATGTTTACGAATTTCGCAATATTACTAGGGATTACACCACAACATATCTCCGCTTCCGCTAACTTTTGATTAGTCAATCTGTTTAGTGACTCATAAGGTGGAGAGAAAATACAAACGCCGTTGCTGCGAACGGGGCGAGAGATTTACGATTTATCTGTTTATGCGATGTAATGCAAGCTAATCGTCCTATCATGCTTCTTTGATTTAACCGACGGAATTTGGTATCTTCATCAATCTTCCACTCCTTACAGATACCAGATAAAACAAAAAGGGACTGACGATATATCCAGGTCTTATAACTTGACAAGATCCCAATTGGTCCCCCCGCAACTAGCAATGTTCATTATCAATCGGGAATTAAATTAAAATATGACTAACATGGCTTCTTGGTAATTTATTCACATACTATACACGTGGCTTGGAAAAGATAGTCTGTCTAAACAAGGCGCTTGTAATTGATCGGAAACGCAAAGCTTGGAATTAAATATAATTTAGATTTTGTTTCTGTATCTCTTTGATCCGAATTTAAGCAGCTTTAATAGAAAATCATTCATTCAGCCGTTCTTTGGAACTAAATCAAGTACAGGAGATATAACCTAATGTTTTCAACTCGTGTTGATGTAGCACAAGTGATAATTTTCTAAGCAAGGTTATCTACTACCCTAACAATATGTCCTTCTGGAATAAGTAACTGTACGAAACACTCGACTATCCACGGATAGGTATCTAGCATATCGGTATTACTATATCACCAGTGACTGAATTGTACGTGAGAATCTAGTATTCTGATGATATAGACTGTGAGTAAGTAGTTGTTACGACTGTATTGCTGTTATATTCTTATTTCGTATCTCCTAGTGTTGTATTGAATATCCATTGCTTATGTTAGTTGTATAGTTATTCATAAGATATATCGTTAGTTAATAGATAGGAAATCTAATTATACACCATATGGTTTCTCCGCATATAAAGTAACAACTATTACAGTAGTCAACAAGAAGAAAAAAAAGTTGTTGCGAGTTGAGATCTTTGTTTTCATGCCGATCCTCACTTGGTGCTCGCCCCTTTTTGTTCTTCATTTTTCGGGACTATCGTCCCCGCATAGCACCTCGTCTCGTACTAATTGGAGGGAAATAGGAACAATAAAGTCATGAATGTTCTTCCCTAATTTCAAGCAAGATATGGAAGAGAAGTATACTTAACGAATATCTTGATAGCCATATAAAAAGGACAATCGATTACTTTCGAATTCAATTCGAATTGGTCGAGTCAGTCACCATTACTTCGTTCCATGGAAAATTATTAGAACCAGCGTAAGTAAGTGGAGATTGGGGAACTTTGCTGCAATTATACAGGATCTGGCAAGTAAAGCAATTATATTTCTCAAAGAAAGGACACTTAAGTATGTAGATTTTAAATTTACGGTATAGTTTGTGCAATTTAATTTCAGGAATTTTTGTTTGTAAAGAAGATAAAATACATTATCACTAGGAAATTTGAAAACCTTCTAAGCAATTTTAACTTTCTTTATTTTGGTTATAGATCTCGTTAAGTAGCATTTTTTAAAAAACCTTACTATATATTGAATGCTGGGACGCTGAAACGTACAATATTCTTTGAGAACTGGAGTTTTCGTATTCCATATTCTGATATAATTCCTGAAATTTTTCAAAGATATTTGCAAATTCATTCCTAAAGAAAAGCAAAAGTTCCTTCATCGATGTAGTTCGCAGTATCCCAAGATGTAAAGGTCATGCAATTGATTGAGTGGGAGATGAATAAACGACGAGTAAACTAATAACATCAGTTCGTTCATTTTGTGATGTATAGTTTGATCTAATTGAACCATGATGTTGTATACCCACGGATAATTCTTCAGAATATCACATTCTAAGAGCCCATTAGTTGTAATTTCTCGAATATTCAATACCAACACGTCAACTGATGCAAAATGGATCTCTCTTCCGCTTTCAACCCCCACAAACCTACAATGGTTTTCTTTGTTTAAATTATTCGGACTATCAAGAACGGCACAAAAATAATGGATCTATTCCCCCAAAAATATTTTTACTTCAAATGTCTCTCCACTTTTGAAACAAACGAGAAATATAATTAACCCGAATAATTTTCCGAATTTATAATTGTATGCACAGTGTATTAAATGTAAAAATATGGCAGACGATCAACAGAACCTTTCGGAAGTTTGCTCCTGTTTTTCATTCCAATCTTAATAAGCCTCTTTTAAGAACAGCAAAACTTAATTATAATTTAATGTGTTGGTTGTTTAAAGATTGCTGTTCCACCTTCATTCCAACCCTACTAAATTACCCCTTAAGAAATGTTTAGTTTTTCTGACTCCCAAAATTCTTTTTGCGCTTCAAAAAAAGGAACACCCCAAATATATTGTCTTTTGTGAAACCACTAAAACATCCATTCCCGCTTTCCCCCCACGGATTATTTGCATTATTACTATTACTTTCAATTGAAACCCACTTCCAACTTCGGATACATTGTTCATTTAGTGATATGGGTACGAATAATCCGAAAGCAATTTTCCGGAATTAAGCTCCTTTTCTGCCTGACATTAACAACCAAACTATGCATCTCCTCCTATTTTTGTTGTTGGTTTTGAAATACCTCCTTCATTAGTACTACAAAATGAAACAAAAAAAATATGATTTCATCAAATGCAAAAAAAATGGGGTTGTGTAATTATTATTGAAATCCATGACCCAGAATAACTATAAATATCAGTACTAATTTGCCGCTTATAAAATGGATGAATTGGAATTTCAGTGGATTAACAATTTCATTGTTTTAACAATCATGAAATCTTTACTTAAAGTAACAACAGCAATTTTAGGAATTGTATCAGTTGTAAATACGTCACCTACAAGTTCCAGCAGTATTCAAAATGCTCAAAAGACTGTCCCAACTGAACTCACATTAGGAGTTAAACAAGTTCCAAATATCATTAATGACACTGCCGTTGATGCTAACTTAGCTGCTAAAGGGTATTCTTTGGTAAATGTTTCAAGTACCGATAGAGGTTTGACAGGGATCTTGAAATTAAAAGAAGCTACGAATATTTATGGTTATGATTTCGATTATTTGAATTTAACTGTTGAATACCAAAGTACTAAGAGATTGAATGTTCATATTGAGCCAGTTAATTTGACAGACGTTTTTGTGTTGCCAGAAAATCTTGTTGTCAAACCCAAATTGGAAGGAGATCTGAATTCGTTCAACTTTGCTGATTCTGATTTAGTATTTGAATATGATGAAGAAAACTTTGGTTTTGAAATCATTAGAAGTTACACCCGTGAATCATTATTCTCAACCAAGGGGAATCCATTGGTGTTTTCGAATCAATTCATCCAATTCAATACGTCTTTGCCAAAGGGACATACTATTACTGGTTTGGGTGAGTCCATTCATGGGTTATTGAATGAACCAGGTGTGGTCAAAACATTATTTGCGAACGATGTAGGAGATCCAATTGATGGTAATATCTATGGCGTTCATCCTGTTTACTATGACCAAAGATACGATACAAACACCACTCATGGGGTGTATTGGAGAACTTCCGCAATTCAAGAAGTCGCAGTTGGCGAACAATCACTTACTTGGAGAGCTCTTTCTGGTGTCATCGATCTTTATTTTTTCAGTGGTCCAGATCCAAAAGATGTCATTCAACAATATGTTTCCGAGATTGGTTTACCTGCTATGCAACCATATTGGGCATTGGGTTATCATCAATGTAGATGGGGATATGAAACAATTGACGATGTTAAAGATGTGGTTGAAAATTTTAGAAAATTTAATATCCCGTTAGAAACTATTTGGTCAGACATTGATTACATGGATAGTTATAAGGATTTCACCAATGATCCATATAGATATCCTACAGAGCAATACAGACAGTTCTTGGATGAATTACACAACAATAGTCAACATTACGTTCCTATCTTTGATGCTGCTATCTACGTACCTAACCCAAATAATGCAACTGACTATGATTACCAACCATTCCATTTAGGTAATGAATCAGATATCTTTTTGAGAAACCCAGATGGTTCTTTATACATAGGAGCAGTTTGGCCAGGTTATACTGTGTTCCCGGACTTTTTGAGCAATAATACCCAGAATTATTTCAATACTTTGTTCAAAGATTGGCATGATAGACTTCCATTTGATGGTATTTGGACCGATATGAACGAAGTTTCTTCATTCTGTGTCGGTTCTTGTGGTACTGATAGATACTTTGATAATCCAGTTCATCCACCGTTTGAAGTTGGCAATCCTCCAACTCAGTATCCATTGGGGTTTGACAAATCTAATTCAACCGAATGGAGCTCAATATCTTCATCAATAGCGGCAACACAAATAACTACCGCTGCTTCCAAACCTACCTCCTCATCCTCCATTGATTCCATGAACACTTTGGCCCCAGGTAAAGGTAATATCAATTACCCTCCATATGCCATTAACAATGACCAAGGAGATCACGATTTGGCAACCCACGATGTTTCTCCTAATGCCACTCATGTTGACGGTACTTTGGAATATGATATTCACAGTCTCTATGGATTCTTGCAAGAAAAAGCCATTTACAATGCCTTATTAGAAATCAACCATGAAAAAAGACCATTCATCATTGGACGTTCCACTTTTGCCGGTTCCGGTAAATACATTGGTCATTGGGGAGGTGACAATAGTGCAGATTACTACATGATGTACTTTTCCATTCCTCAAGCTCTCACTATGGGTCTTTCTGGTTTGCCATTCTTTGGTGTTGATGTATGTGGGTTTAATGGAAACACTGATATGGAATTATGCTCTCGTTGGATGCAATTGGGTTCTTTCTTCCCCTTCTATAGAAACCATAATGTTTTGGGCGCCATTTCCCAAGAGCCATACCGTTGGGAAGCTGTTATAAATGCTACGAAAACCTCCATGGATGTTAGATATTTGTTATTGCCATACTATTACACTTTACTTCAAGAATCACATGTTTCGGGTATCCCAATTTTACGTGCATTCGGCTGGGAATTCCCATACGATAAAAATATTGCCGGCGTTGATAATCAATTCTTTGTTGGTGATGCTTTGGTTGTCACTCCTGTTTTGGAGCCTGGTGTCAATTTCACTAAGGGTGTTTTTCCAGGAGAAGATTCAGTATATTATGATTTCTACACCCATGTTCAGCAAAACTTCACTGCTGGAAAGAATGAAACTTTGGTTGCTCCATTAGGTCATATCCCATTGCACATTAGGGGCGGACATATTATTCCAACACAAGAACCAGGATATACCACCACTGAAGCAAGAAAGAATCCATTTGGTTTATTGGTTGCTTTGGATGGTAAAGGAAATGCATCTGGTAAATTATATCTTGATGATGGTGAATCTGTTGAAGTGAAGGAATCCTTGTATGTTGACTTTGTTGCTTCCGATAATAAATTAGTTGCTTCTCCATTTGGTGAGTACCAAGTTTCCCAACCAT
This sequence comes from Candida labiduridarum, assembly GCA_030572435.1. Lineage (NCBI taxonomy): Eukaryota > Fungi > Ascomycota > Pichiomycetes > Serinales > Debaryomycetaceae > Candida > Candida labiduridarum. Next base: position 466 of record JAJLZW010000167.1, on the reverse strand, counting down.
TGGCCAATGTTACCGTCTTGGGTGTGGATGATGAACCAAAGAGCGTGTTCTTTGGCAATAGTACTGCTGATTTCGACTATGCCAATGGTACTGTTTATATAACTGGCTTGGAAGATTTCACTAATGATGGTGCCTTTGCTAAGCAATTTACCATTGAATGGTAGAAAGTGATTTGCATCATTTTTTGTTTCTTATAGTCTCTTAAAGATTTCATAGAATCTATTTAGTTGATGCATCAATTTGAAAAAAGTTCGATTATATTTTGTTTTACTCGGATCCCATATCCGACTGTTACTATTTTCATTTTCTTTTTTCTATTCTCGTTGATTCAACCACACTTCAAAAGCCTTTTCCTTGATATCAATCACGAGCCACCTATTGGCATTACCAACCATGACTGATGTATCCCCGTCTACTACTAAGGTCAATGATTTCTTATCAAGTCTATCGCAGCTCTCCCAGGAAC
>JAJLZW010000166.1:0-22344 GCA_030572435.1 Candida labiduridarum | reverse complement strand
CTTCATGCAAGTAGATATGGGAACGGTAGTCACACAAAACACTATATGGTGGTTGGAGAAGGTTGGCTCTGATTCCGATTTGGTTGGACATGGTTCCACTGACGCAGAACAATGCGGCTGGTTTTCCAGTTAGTTCACACATCTTGCTTTCTAACTTTAAGGTAGTAACGTCTTCAAGATAGACAGAATCCCCGTACGTGGCATTAAGGAATCCATCTTCTATCATGGCTCTGGTCGGAACAGTGAAGGTGTCACTTCTGAACTCATTGAAAGTAGCAAATAATTCTTCTTCGTCTAACGTCATAATAGAAGGTAAGAATAATGAAAATGATAAGGATATAGTATGATAAGACGATAGAAAAGAAAATATATACTACTCCGTGCTTTTATTTATATATTAAAAAAGAAAAGTGTAAATGGAAAGTTGAAAATTACTCATAATTGTTAGATGACACAACTACTATTACTAGTGCAGTGTAACTACCACACTTTTTCCTCCCCTCATCGTTTGCAGTCGATGCCGAGAATCACCTATTTTTCCGCGAGAATTTTCCTGCATCGTTTTTAGTTTCTTTTTAATTTTTAGGAAAGTTCATCGCCACTGTTTTCCTTCAAAAATTTTTTTTGCCAGATCGCCCTACGCAAGCCACGGAGTTTGTACCAACGTCTGTGAATGCCGTGAATGGTATGCATCTGAACTCATTTGTGTAACAAAGATAGTTTAACATTGGGCGACGGTAGCTAAATAAAAACGTACCATATGTATCCGGAAGTTCACGGATATACTACAGTAGCTTCATTTGAGCAAAAAAAGCATAGATCTGTAATATTTACAGAGATTTCTTTTTCTAAAAAAGGAAACTAAGCTTACGTGACATATTCCCAATATTAATCTATAAACAAAGCCGTATACACACCTATACCCCCCACCACAACACACCATCAACGTGAATAAAAATGATTGATCACACAAACTAATGTGTCTTTTTTTCTCTCTCTTTATTGTAAAGGAAGGTTGCCTTCCCCATTTTCATTTCCGCCTTGAATAACCGATTTTCTATCTTCATCATTCGCGAAATTTGTAGACTGCAAATTGTTCTGATTGAATCCATAGTTCCCATTGTTATTAATACTGATGCCGAACGGTTCAAAATCCGAAGTGGTTGGTGCTGCGCCAGCACCGCCAAAATCGAACCCACGCAAAGTGGAGGTATTGTTGGCACCATTGGCCGTGGCTGTGGTAGCATCATTTCTCCAAATTTGAGAATTGTTGGAAACATTTCTAACATGGGTATTTGGATTCAACAATGGGTTTCTATTCTTATCATCCAACCATATGTTTGAAGACTGAGTAGGAGTCATCAAAAACCCGCTTTGTTGGGTTACTGGGTTTAACAAATCGTTGGTACTCAAATTTGTGGTGCTCCAAACGCCATCATTCAAATTGCTTTGCGATATCGAAGGCGAGCTGTATCTGTATAACAAAGAGTTGTAGTCTCCATAGTCTTTCATCACGTTCGAGTTATTGATGGTGGTATTATGAATTGGGAGTGGCGAGTTGATACTAGTTGAATAAATAGTATCATCATAAGGGAATCCTTGGAATTGGGTATTTCCTGTTATACCATTATCAACCGTAATCAATGGATTTGAAGTGGTAGCACCATTTAAATGGTTTGTATTCGTTCCGTTGATGTCAAAATTATGAGCAGCATTGATTTGCTCTAAACTTATATATGATTGTGATTGCTGTGGCTGTGATTGTGGTTGTTGTTGCTGTTGTGGTTGTTCCTGAACATAAGCGTTACCACTATTGACCATATAATCATTTGCCAACAATTGTGGTGGGATATTTTCCGGCAGTTGCAGTTGTAATTGTTGCGAAATTACTTGCTGCTGTTGACCAAGAGGAGATCCAACGTCACTATCTGAATCTTCCTTCGAGTAAACGTTACTGTAATGATTGTAGAAACTACTAGTCTGTCTATTTTGATCTTCAACAGGCGACAAATTCCTCTTGCCATTAAATTTAGGCTTTGGTAATGCATTGCTAAACCCACCAAACTCAATCGATGCTTGGTATTCTGTCATCTTCACAGGTTGATAATTCTTGTCCAAATTCATTCTTCCTAGTTCCACGGCTTGATGAATGGAGACAAACTTCTTGATCTCAGCCCTGAACGCTTCTTTCCACTGTTGTTCAAACTCTTGGTATTGGTTGATCTCGTGCATAATTTCATCTTGCCATGATGGAATGAGTTGGAATATTTTCACAATGGCATCAAATGCTTGTTTGGTTAAGGAACCGTCTTTATTGAAAATCGAGGCTCCATTGGAAGTATTGCTATTGCCAGATCCTCCGCTATTTTGTTGTTGTAATGCTGCTTGTCCGATTGCATCGGGCGGTGTGTTTGAGTTTCCTGATTGGTTAAGTATTTCAATTAATGGCTTTAATTGGTTGATTATCGAAAGTAATTCCTTTCTTTCCACGACGAGAGTCTTCAAATTTTCTTCTATTTTTTCCATCTCTATTTTATGCTGATTGACTTGTTCTCTTACTGAGAGAATTTCTTGCTTGACTTTGGTTCTTTCTTGATCTTCTCCATTTAATGCCTGATCGTTTCTGTCACGTAATTTCTTAAGTTTATTTTCCTTTTCCTGGAATTTGGTGTTGAATAATGCAAGTGAGTTTTTTAATGTATTTAATTGAGTGGTTAATTTTGATTTTTTGTATGTAAGTTTATCTTTACACTTTTCCAACGTCTTAACGTCATTGTCCTTTTTCAGTTTATTATCAGTTTCTTCTTCCAATTCTTGCTTGTAGAAATTTAATTCTTGTTGTAAGTTATCAAGTTCCGGGGTGACACTTGTTTGATATTGTTTATATTCCAAATTAAGCTTTGTTAACTCGTTCTGAAACTTGATTACATATTCATTTAATACCGTTGAGTCCTTGATGTTTTCAATTTGATCTATCGTGATTGATTCCAAGTTGCGGTCATCGGAAACCTGGACACTCTCAAGAACCTCGGTGGCGTCTGTTTCCAAAGTGTCAATATCCACTTTCTCATCAAGATTGTTTGGATCACAGGTTTGTACATACACTGGTTTTGATTGGGATTTGAAATTGGTGATGGAGTTAATTGCAATGATTTCAATTCGATATAGTTGTTGAGGCGATAAATTGTTTAATTTGCACGATGTTGATGTTAGTGTTGCTGCTTCTTGCTCATTGATGACAATCACATAATACAAGTTTTCGTCAAACTTGACTTCGATATCCCAATGAATAATTATTGAAGTTTCGGAAATAGAATCGATACATAATATTGGGGTGTGTGGGATCTCAATATTCAAATCTTCTATTAATTTCTCCACCGGAGTCTTCAAAATCAGGTAAAACCTGTACAATAGCCAAAACAAGGAAGGTATTATGATCAATAGTACCTCTATCATTGGCGATATTACTGTCTGTTTGCAGGTCGTACTACTTGTTGCTAAGCGTGGAAATTTTTTTTTTTTATTTTTCTTAAGGTTTGCTTGAGGTGAGTTTTTTTTTTTTGGTGCCATACTGTACTAACCCAAAGTAAGTTTAGTCAGGCAGAGGAGGCAACAGGAAAAAAAATTTTGTATGTGAGTCGTGTTTATTGGTTGGGAAAAATTGTGGGCTTCAAAATTTTGACAGAATGTTGGTGCCGATTTTGCGACACTGCTGGCGTTGGGTCTGATCGCAGATCTTGTCAGATTACTAGATCAATACGATATCTACGACCAACTATGTGACGACTACAACAACTATGATAATAATAACTTTTTGTTATATATTTTTGAATAACAAACGAAAAAGGATATAATAGTCAACGTATAAAGAAAGTATATAAAGGGGGTTTTATTGTTTTTTTGGTTACTCACCACCATCTCAGATTCTATTCAAATCTCCATTAAAGATATTAGTATCTGGTTGGAATATCAGCAATCAATTCGGTAACTTCATCCAAATCAATATCAGTGATAGATTTGATGAAGACACTGAAATCAGTGTTTTCGTGAACACCAGCCAAACCGGTTCTGACATTCAAAAGTTTTTGTTGCAAGTAATCAGCGTTGGAGAAACCGTACAAGTCAACGTCAACAGAAGTGTGTTGTAAAGAACCCCAGTGGATCTTGGCTCTTGAGGAAGTCAAGTTAGCAATAGCAACACCAAGAGCGGTGGTGTATAAAATACCTTCGGAACTGTTGTCGACATAGTTAGCTAATCTTTGGACTTCTTCTTCAGTGTAGTTAGTCAAACCCAAACCTTCTTCAATAACAGTGGTTCTGATGAAACCGAGCAAATCGTCACCTTCATAGTTGGCAATTTCATCGGCCAAGTATTCACCAGAGTGGGTAGCATTCAAAACAGGTTGGAAATCTCTTGGTTGTTCTTGGTTAAGAACCAAACCACCAGTTTCGTGATCAGCAGTAGCAATGACAACGGTATCGACATCGGTGTTTCTGGTGAAGTTTTGAACCAAACCGAAAACTTCATCGTATTCAAGGGCTTCCAAAGCGTGAGATTGAGCACAGTTTTCATGACCAGCATGATCGATTCTAGAACTTTCAACCATCAAAAAGAAACCTTGGTCAGAGTCCTTAGTGTAGTTGGATAAAGCGTTCAAAGCGAATTGGGTTTGTTCAACCAAGTTTGGATAAACGGCATCGTCACGATCAATTCTGTATGGGTAGTTGTTTTCGGCAAACAAACCTAAGAATGGCAAAGTAGCATTTTTACCTTCATCGTAGCTGTCGAAACCTTCTCTGTCACCAACATAAGTCCAAGTACCGTTGTTTTGAACTTCGTCGATCAAACTTCTGTTATCATTTCTGTTACCACCTTGGTCAACACCAATGAACCAATCTCTACCACCACCGAGAATCAAATCTGGAATTGGACCCAATGGGTGAATTTCACCAACCAATTGTTCAACAATCAAATCTTGGTCTCTTCTGGTTCTAGCGTGAGCAGCCCAGACAGATGGAGTAGCATCGCCAACAGAAGTGGTGACAACCAAACCAACAGCATAACCTTGCAATTTCAAGGCTTCACCAATGGCACCAACTGGGTTTTGTTCTGGGTCAACAGAAATGTAACCATTGACGGTTTTCTTACCGGTGGCCAAAGCAGTACCAGCAGCAGCAGAATCAGTGATGTAGGAAGAGTTGGAAGAGTGTCTTTGGGTACCAATCAAGTGACCATCCAAGTTCAATAAATCTCTTCTAGACAAACCATCTCTGACTTGTCTGTAGTTTCTGGCCAAATTGACACCACTTGGACCGAAACCATCACCAACCAAGAAAATGATGTTCTTTTTCTTAGGTTGGGAGTTGTCAACTGGGGCAGCTTCGACGTTGGCGAATAAGTACAAGTAAACAGCCAAAGCTAAGGTGGAAATGTTAAGGAGTCTTGGGAAGATGAAAGCCATTGTTGTTATCGGTGATAATTCTCTTTGAATGGTTCAATTGATGATGAATATCAAACTATAGAAAACATTGTTGAGATGAGGGAAATTTTGGAGAAATTTATACTACTTGTCAAATTCAAATTAAAAGGAGGAGAAGACTAGAGTAATTGGGCAATTGAGTGAATTACGCCAATTGTGACAATAGGAGAAGTATGTTTACTGTGGTTCAATTATGCATTTGAGTGGTTGCGAAAAGTGAGACCATCCACATGGGCCACTGAATGACAATGGATATATGGGTACCAAGAAATTTCTAGGTTTCATTTATTAAAAGGAGACAAGAAAAAAAAAATCAAAAAAGAGGGAAAAATAAATAAGCGTCCATAAGAATAAACCATGATAGTATAGAGAATGGTAATATTTTGAATTGAATTGGGTTGAAATTAACTTTTACCGGTCCAGATCCTATTGAAGAAGAAGAAGAACCTTGAAAATTGAAAAACGAAGTTAAATCTTGCGCGGCCAATTGCGACAATTGATATTCTAACCACACGACAGTTAGCCTTGATTGTTAAAGTCGGGGCTACTCGCCACTACTTAACTGTGGGAATTCAAAGCCATAATGTTAAAAAACAAAAGAAGACTAGCCAAAGCAAATATTCGAATCTTTGTTGTCGTTTTTTGTCTTAATTTAGTTCACAACCCCCTTGAATTGCTTTTATTACTTGATGTAGACAAGCTTTTCTTGTTGACGATAGCTATATATTTCTTGGACATCTTAGTACTAACGTACGTTGTAGTGTTTATTCTTTATAATTGTTTATTAATTAAATAAGTAAGAAGAGGGTGCCCACATGGGCCAGGAAGACATTACTGCAAAATTATAATGGAACGGTAACATTTCTTGGCTCTATCCCTCCAAATCTTATGTCGCCCTGTGGTGCAATTTCTTTGACTAAGTTGAGTCGGAGAAATCGTGTTCGCTTCCATCTTGGGGGAAACAAAAAACAAAAATGTAACTACGATCTAAATGTCTTATATATCACCTTAAAATACCACCGGCAGTCGGATGTGACTATTTCCCTGTGTGTGGATTTATATTGAATTGACTTCTATTGTAAAATATTTATTTGTCCAAATGCCCTTTCATCGGATGTTGCCTAGATTCCTTTGTACAACTGCTCATTATAACTTTTTTCCATCATGGTCGCATAATTTGGCAGATTTGCGCAATACCACAACAACAATTATACTCGGATTTGATAACCACGTTTTCGATTTCACAATTTCTTTGACTTCCGCCCCTATCCCTCTTGCTCCCCGCTTGCCTTTTCTATTGTTGACTTGGCAAGATGTGAAATTTTCCAGAATGGCACTTGGGAATGGGAAAAGAATTAAAAGTCGTGTGGTGGAACAGATTTAGAATTCACGTGATGAATCTGGATCACGTGACTAGATTACAATACCGAGATCTGCGATTGTAATTCCTTAAATCGGGATTGAAAATGTTTTAAGGGGAGCAATAGAGATTTTCAAGATATTTCCAAACCATTATAATTATCATTCTTATTATTATTACGTGTTAATTCTTTCTTTCTTTCTTTCTTTTTTGACTGCTGCTTTTTTAATATCATATCCTTCCCGATCAATTCATAATGAATTATAATAAATACGTCAACTATACCGGTGTCAATTATCTAGCATTTAATTATGCAGGGTTTGCATGTATTGCAATCATTGTATTTCTCACAGCAACACAACCATTTTATATCAAAGAAGTGATTGGAATTGAACCTAAACCTGGTACTTCCAAAGATACCAAAATTGGCCACATTGTGGGGATGTTGGGATTTGCGGATGAATTAACTTCGATGATAGTGGCTCCATTATTGGGCGCATTGAATGATAATTTAAATATTTGGAATTATAGTGGGTCCAAAATTATCCAAAGTTCAAGTTTCTTATTCATTGCCATAAGTATGTTTGGATATTCGATGTTGTGTCATAATTTGATACCTGATATGTTTATTTTTAGAATAATTTTCGCTATTGGAGTGACGGGATGTATGAGTATGGTAACAGTGGTGCTTAATGAATTGACCATGTCGGATTTTGAATTCAACAAGTTGTTGTTTTGGAGAACTAGAAATATGAAATATTTGCCCCTTGATGATGAGAATACTGAAAATGGTGGTCATCGCAATGATGATGAGGATGGAGGGAATTCGGTTGTTCAGGTGAAGAAAAATGGGAAATATGCTGGGTTGATGGGTGTATGTACTGGATTGGGAGCAATATTTTCTGTTTCTGTCTTTGTTACCTTACCTGTTAAATTCGTTGATAATAATAATGATTGGGAAATGAAAGACGGGTTGAAATATTCTTATTTGATCCTCGTTGCATTTGCCTTGATATCATTTGGCATTTTGTTCTCCTTCTTGTACAATACCAAAGGTGATTTAGAAGTTGAGGAAATATCAAGTGTCAAAAAATCATATTTGGAATTACTTAAAGAAGGATTCGAATTTTCGAAAACCAATAAAACAGCCCAATTGGCATATGCGGGAGCATTTGTAGCTCGTTCAACTACCGTGGCAACATCTATGTTTATTCCATTGATGGTATATGAATGGTATTACAATATTGGAGAATGTAAAACTGGTAATGGGAATTGGGCTGGTAAGATTTCATGTCATGAAGGATATGTTTTCTCAGCAATTTTAACAGGAGTGGCACAAACTGTTGCATTAGTATCAGCTCCACTTTGGGGATATTTGGTTGATTCTCCCAAGGTTGGCAAAACCAAAACGTTAGCCCTTGCAGGATTAATTGGATTGATTGGTAATATGGGATTAAGTTTAATTAATTCAAGTTTCCAATCTTACAATCCAAAAACATTTATTTGTTTTTTGAATGTTAGTATCATTGGTCTTTCTCAAATTGGTTTGATTATCAGCAGTATGAGTGTATTGAGTGGTATTCCAAATGCTCATAATATTATGGGTTCATTAAGTGGGTTCTATAGTTTTTGTGGTGGTATCGGGATAATGATTATCAGTACATTAGGTGGGTTCTTAAGTGATTATTGGATCTTGAGTCCTTTCTTCATCTTGGGGTTATTCAATTTAGGATTAGTTGCAATTTCAATTCGTTTATAGAAAGATATATATCGAACACAAACTTTAAAAATATATATTACCATTATTATTTATTATTGAAATTATAAGAAACAAAAATCACAAAGAACTTTACCTATTTATTTTACACATCTTCACGGAACCTCGACAATGAATTATTGGAGCCATAAACTTCATTTCCATCGCTAAAGACATTTCCGGTTCGTTCATCACCAGGCATAATGAAGGAATCGTAATCAGATGGATGGAATTCTCCATCACTTTCTTCATCGATATCATCCTCATCATTATATTCCGAACTTGACATGGTATCACCACCTCTTGTAATTGGTTTTGATTCTTCATTGAAATTGAAATCATCAGGATGAGCCAACGGATGACCATATGAATTCATCCTCGTGTGTTTGGCAGACACATCACCTGATTGACTAGTTTGTGAATTGGTACCATTTATCGAATTTGACCTGGTGGATTTAAATAGTGAAGAATTTCTAGCATTTGATGAAGTATTTCGTCCACTGCTTCTAAATATCGAATCTAGATTATTCGAATTTGTAACCCCACGATAAACGAAATCATCATCTGAATCATCGTAATTTCTTCCTGTATTATTTCCAACGCTTCCATACCCACCAGGTGTATCATTACCAGTAACAGTATCTCGCTGTCGTTCTAAATCATCAGCGGATCTATCCAATCTTCTAAAAGTACCTAGACCTGCACCGGCTCCTGCAGCACCTACCGCTGCACCAGCACCACCACCTAATAATTGAGAATTGGATCTGTTAGAATTTGCTGAATCTCCACCATGATTGAACATTGATGTCAACCAGCCAAATCTTGATTTCTGGGTCATTCCATCACCAGCATTATCATGATAGATATGTTTATCATCCTCTAAAGTGGTATCTTCATCATCACCTCGTCCATCAGTAATAGCACCATTGAAGTCTGGTTGTTGATTGGTCAAGTTGTTTCTTCTTCTCTTTTTCAAAAATAAGAAAAGCACAACAAGGGCACCAATGACAATAGTACCACCGATAGAACCTACTAACCCACCAATTAATTTGGAATTACGTTCAGCTGTGCTTTGACCTCCAGTGTCAACTGCAACTTCAGCTGAAGTGGGAATAGCGATAACTGTGGTGATTGTAGTATCTGGGTTTCTGATGACTGAAGTATATGATGATGTGAATGATGAGATGGTTGAGTGGGTATTAACGGATGATGATGATGTGGTTGTAAGTAAAGATGACGATGATGATGAGGAGGAGGAAGATGAAGATGACGATGATTCTGTTGAAGTACTGGAATCACTAGTTTCTGAAACCGTACTTGATGACTCTTGAGATGATGATGACGATGATGAGGAGGAGGAGGATTCTTCAGATGAAGTAATTGTAGATGAAGAACTTGAAGATGAACTTGAAGAGCTACTTGATGATGATGATGATGATGATGATCCTGAAGTAGACGAACTTGAAGAGCTACTTGATGATGTTGATGATGATTCTGTAGACGAACTTGAAGAGCTACTTGATGATGATGTTTCTGTAGATGATAATATTTCCAGACTTGAAGGAGTTTCAGTTGTTGACAGCGAAATAAATGATGACGTTTCTGTAGATGAAAACCCCGATGAAGCGGTTTCACTAGTAAATGAAGATGCAGATAAAAATGATGACGATGAAAAAAAGGTTGAACTAAAAGTGGAACTAGAACTAGAACTTGAGCTTGAGCTTGAAGTTTCGAAGGTAGAACTCGTGGTAGACTGTAACGATGATGACGTGGACGAAGAGCTCGAAGTTTGTGTAGAACTAGACGTATCTGTAGAACTGAAAGTATTTGATAAACTTGTGTCTGTGGTACTGCTCGATGATGAAGTGTCAGTGGAAGAGGAAGTAAGCAGGAATGAGCTGGATATTTCCGTGGAAGAACTCTCTAAACTTGTCTCCGTAGGACTGACAAAAGATGTACTATTATCTGACATATCTGGTGAGCTGGAACGACTGGTTGTTGACGAAGATGCAGTTGATGACGAAGAAGAGCTCGTAGTCGAAGAAGAAGAAGAAGAAGATGATGATGATGGTGAGCTTGAAGTAGGGTTCAGCAGAGTAGATGTGGAACTAGGCAGTAGCAGTATACTCGAAGAGCTTGGCGTGGTAGTGCTAGTAGATGACGAAGTGGTTGATTGTTGCGGCTGCGAACTGGAAGATTGTTGTTGTTGTGAAGATGACAGCGTTGTTGTGGAAGTTGTAGATGTGGAAGTTGTAGATGTGGGTGTTTGAGAAGTAGGACTACTTGATGTAGGGTCAGTAGTTGACGGTACTTCTGTGGATAAAGTTGGCGACGACAGTGTGGAAAAAGAAGAAGAAGAAACGGTATTTATAAATGATGACGAAAAAAGTGTAGAAGAATTTTCCTGTGTGCTGGGAAAGGAGGAAGGGGAATGCTGTTCGTCTGAGAATGTGGCAGTGGAAAGGGAAGCGGAAGGGGAAGGGGAAATGGAAGTGAAAGGGGAGACGGTAGTGGGATCGGGCGAAGAAAAATTTTCTTGTGACGTAGTGGGATCTGAATTAGAATTAGTAGGGGAGGAGGAAACGGACGTGGACGTGGAATGCGCGGCGGAGTTGTCACTTGATGGTGGTGAGTTTAAATCTGTGGTAGAAGGGATTGTTTCTGATGTGCTGTTGGTGTCTCTTCGTACCAACTTCTTGTTATGAGGCAATGTGTTTATGAAATGTGCAATCATGGTGGGTAGGTGTGTAGGGGGGCGCTAGGTGTTATTTATATTTATGAATCGTAGCAACTACGATGAAATTCGGTAGGAGCTCGTGGTAGTGTTTTGGGCAAAGGGGTGGGGGAACAAACACACACACTATTACTGCGCAACGGAACAGTACACAAAGGGAAACTCACAAAATAAACAAAGCCACAAAACCAAAAAAAGAACAAAACGGATAGAAAAAATAAATAATTTTGTCCCTTGTCTTTGTGTCACGCAAATGTATGAAGTGGGATCAGTTAATAGTAGCAGTAATGGTAATAGTAACAACTATCAAAGTGAAAAATTAACTGTGGAATGAGTTAATAGAATGCAGTATGCTTTGCTTATTTTTAGAAGGTCCATACGAAAAGATAAACACCACAAAAGAATTCCTTAAGATGAGCCGCAACGTACAACTTTTTTTTCTATGTCGACGGAACAAACCAATGACCAAAATCAATTATTTGAAGAAAACTTTCTATTTTACTTTATTAAGCAAAGGGGAAAGTTAACAAGGAAAGGAAGGGGCAGGGAAAAAAATAACTTTCTTACGAAAGCCAATGATTCAAAAAATAGAAACAAACAGTCTCCCAAGCCAAGCGTAATTAAAAATAAAAATTGTTGCGAAAAGAAAAAAAAAAAAAACTTCGACCCCTCGTTCCTTTTTTTCTTTCCTCCTTGTTTATGTTGCTGTGCCTTGATACCTCTTTGGTTGTGGGCTATGAGATTGTAAGGCTGAACAGGTATTTCAAACAACAACGACGGTATATATATATATCTGTTGATGTGTATCAGTAGTGGTGTCTAATGCTGGTGGTGGTAGTAATTCTTGGTAATGAAAAAAAAACGCAAATGTCTTCTCGGATATGAATCTTCCTTAACAATAGATAAACTAAATTCTAACACAAAGATGACCGGGAAAAAATAAAATCAAGGTTCACACACACACCGAGGTATTTTTTTTTTTTTCTAAACGAATGCAAATAACGAAAACGAAATGCAAAATTGTCTCCTAAATTCTCAAGCTTGTTTGATTGTCTATTGTCGATCTAATAAGTTCAAAACCTTTTGATAAGTTATCTTCAAGTACTGTTAGTCTATACTCTTTGTCGTCTAAAAAAACAAATATCAAAACAAATGTAGATCTATAAGTGTCTCTCCGGAATAGGAATAGTAATTTAAACTGTTGGATAACGGTGTAAAACAAGGGATGAAAAAAAGAACTAAAAGAAAAAAAAAATTCACAACTTCCTGTGTGATAACAAACTCCCTGTGTGTTTTAGTTGAGTGTGTGGATGTGTATGGGTTGATGGTGAGAGTGGGAATGAAGAGAACACAACTACATATCCTATTCCCATATCTACAATTTGAGAAAAGAGGGAAGATCAAGGATGTTAAATATGAGCAGCCCGCAAACATCCCTCTATTCCTCTCATCCCTTTAAAAGCAATGTAGCCATGTATATAAGTATGTACATATGTATGAATGTATGTATAAATATTAAAAGGTAACAAAGTAGTGAAACTGGAAAAGCCATAGGGAGAGAGATAATTAAATACCTCAACGCAACAGAAGGTATATATGTAATCGAGCAAAAAAGAAAAAAACTAATCTATTATTTGTTACTCTATTACTATTGTATGGTTTTGATTGTGTTATGTAAAGAATTAATGAATGAATGAAATTCTCTCGTCTTCTTTGTTTTGTTTCCCCCTTACTAAGCGCTAAATACCCACTCTACATCCATTCCTTACACCCTATACCTTGCACATTCTACCTTGAAAACAGATCACTGGAATACACACATGGGGGCACTTTTCTGGTTTTCATACGTTTTTGAAATTTTCACTTTATCATTAGAATTGCTCAAAACCACTACAATAATCGGCAATATCATTGTTATACTTCCCCTAACCTCGTGTCATATATTCTCATTTACCCCTAACCACTAAAATCGGGATTGTCGCTTAGTTAATTAGGTTTGCAAGGTGTGTTGATGTGATGAAATATGAAAAGAAATTATAAAGTAAAATAAGTGGTTTCGTTTAGCCTTCTCCTTAACCTTAGCCTTAGATTTAGCCTTGTAGAAGCGAATATTTGTGTTATTATTAGCATTTTACTGTATCAAAGTACAGATCAAACAATAGGCTGTTGGCTTTTGTAACATAAAATAGCCTCAAAGGGAGAAAATAAATATGAAATTATGCGCATTGCGCAAAGAGAGCGAGAAGCCTTTCGGCGGAATATATCACTACTTTATTACTTTGTAAATTATTTTTAGGGAATCATCATCTTAGAATAACAAAAACATTTATACAATAGTAATATGGCTTATGAAAGTTCCCGCTCGAGGGTGAAACTAACTGATGTTGTAACACTGGATGACGACACGAGTAAAAAAACCCTGTAAATTTTTTTATATTTTTACTTTTTTTTTATTAACTTTCTTTTACATGTGGAACGTGATTTCACTTCGGAAAAACTTTTTTCTCGAATAATAAGGGATTTTTGTGAGACTTATAAGCAATGAAATTTTCAAAACGTTACGTCAGTCTAAAATCTCAAAATATAGATTGTCAAAAACAAAAAAAAAGCCTATGATCATATTAAAAGAAATTTATTTGTAGATGGTAATACCTAAGGGAGATAAGAAAACTAGTGTCAAGAGGATCATCATGATATGACTAAAAGATTTCATTTTGATTTGTGTTACTTTTGCTTTGCTTTGTGGACTATTGTAAAATCTAACAAAAAACGTAATGGAAAAATTACAAACGAATTTTTTTTTTTTCTTATTCTTTCATGTACAGTAGTTAAATCTTTCCAACAATGTTCAATAAATTAAAGAGCAATTACTGCCGACAAGAAAAAACAAAACAAATCAAATGAAATAATATTAACAAGAACAATCATCTCCTAATTTGTTGATTAATTGCTTATATGACATTTACAGTAAAAGAAAGAAAGAACCCTTAGTTTCAAAAATGAGGCGAAAAGATCGTCATGCCGATCTCCCCTTCTCTACCTTTTCTTTGCAGGAGAAAGTGAGTAAAATTAATAATCATCCAATATTCAGAAGGCAATCGTAACATGCGTTTGTGGGATAACGGGAAACTAATATAATATAAAAGGAAAACTAATGAGAAAAAGCCAAGAATTTATTGTTCACTTCTTCCATTATCTTTCTCTCACCCACCACCTCCCCACTCGCTTGCAATAAGTAACAATATTTTGTTACAATATATTACGTCACCTACATATATTGTTTTGTAACTAAAAAATTGCAAATCTATAGTGCAATATATTAGGTGCAGAAATAATAACAGAACTACGAAAGGGCTCATTACTGATATTACGATTAACAATTGCCTGGAGAACCGAACTTGCTTCGAGATTTCTCGGTGGCTTTTTCTTCATCCCTTGGCAATGAATAACAATAACCATTTCTTCTTTATCCCCCTTTTTCTTTTTTTGATTTATTTCTCTTTTTCATGGCTCCAATACGATATGCACAGGACATCCCCTCCTCTAGATTCTTCAGAAACTTCATGTATATTTATAGATACTACAATCTCCAGATTATTTAATCAAAGTAAATAAAAAACACACATGAATGTCACACTCCGTAAATAGACAATTAAGGATAAAATTAAAATGAAAATTAAAATAAGTCAACATCTCTTTGAATGGTATATGTATAAGATGGGGGTAAAAAGTATAAATAAAAAATTAGTAGATCGAGATGGACTGAGACTTAGATTGGGATTCGAACTTGCCCTGGGAAACAACAGTAAAACCAAAAAATAATGATAATAAAAAAAACAACAACGGATAACGAAAAAGAAACAATAATCAACAAAACAATTATTAAACAGACTTCACAAAATATCAATCAATCAACGAAAGGAAACAACAATAAAAGCATAATCAAAATACAATAATAATCTTTCGTTTAATCATACAATCTCTTCTTTAGCATATTTGTTCTTTAACCAATCTTTGATTGCAAATAACATCATTTGCCAGCCCATTAATAATGTAGTCACTCCTAAACTCAAATTCAACGTAAACATACTGGTTAATCCATAATATTCAAATGACAACACAACGGGATCCGTCAGCTCCATAAAAATTAAGCCACCACATAATAAGCTGAAACTAACAATCAACTCAGTAATAGGTCTACTAGGTCCTGTCAAATCTTTGGGAGTTTTGGAATTCAACAACATCAATAAATAGGTGATAAATCTAAATGCACAACCCAAGACAAATAAGCTGCCCCATTGTGTATGAATCTCAGTTGATAAAGTTGAAGCTTGTTGATGTTTGGACATGAGATAACCAGTCCAGTAAATAGTAACAATAGGGAATGGGTTTGGACTGAATCCAGGACTAGCCTTAGTGATATTGGCGACTTCATGGGAAGCATCATCACCACCATCACCACCACCATTGACTTTTTCTAAATCAGCAATGGCTTGTTCATATCTCCAGTCTTGTAATTTCAACTCGGTTATGACACCACACAACCCACATCCAATGAAAATAAATGCAATTGAAACATGTTGCAAATCTTTTGGTGACCATTCTCCACCGGCATTTGACAAATGTTCCAAGAAAATATTGGTCGAACCGTAGAATAAAATCAATGAACTTTCAATCATTTCCATAGTCCATAATCCTTTGTTTTGCAATGTAAACCAAGTGCTTTGTTTCTTGGTTCTATCAACAAACTTGTGGTTCCATGCCCAACCTTTGTTCGTGAATCCACCACAATATCTGGCCAAGGATAACAAACCATATGCAAAAAACACTCCGCCTTTAATGAAATGTGCTAACAAGTTGAAGACTGTTTTTTCTTGACCATAGACACAAAAAGTTGCAATTCCGGTCGGCACCAAAATCAAATAGTAGAAAAAATGACCCCAGTTCAATAAATTGAATCCAATATTAGAAATTCTGTAAAAAATGGTATTTGCAATCCATATTCTAAATTTCATAAGTTTCGAATTGAAATTGTACAATTTGGTTTTCTCAAAAATGGTGTTTGATTCAACAAGGTTTTCCCGATCGTCATCTTCATCCGAGAAATTTCCAGAAGTCCTGCGCAATTCAAAATATTCCGAGTTTTTAATACTACCGGGGTTGATATTCTTGATGAATGCAAACACAACTTGCAAAATGGTGGTAACAAATAAGACGATAATCATGGTGTTATAAGCATTACCTGGATATAACTCGGGGATGGAGTTTATGAATATCGAATAATTCAACAAAGAAAACATTATGGTACCCGAATGAACCAAGAGCATAATCAAATAGCTCTTGCCCATGTTCAAATTGTTAAAGATCAAACTTATTGGATACATGACAAAGACAGCCAATAAACCGGAAATGATATGTAAATACAACGCTGGACGATGTTTTGTTTCCACTGTGAAGTAGGTGGTAGTATTGTAGTTCTCCCAATATAATCTTTCTTCCGGTAACAAATGGGTTTGCAAAATAGGCACACCATGTGGATGCTTCATGACATGGGGTATTGGCACCAATGATTCGGTTGAATTGACCGAAGTGGATGTGGTTGTAAGGTCTTGGTGATCCGTGTCATCCATGCCTTGGTGGGTGTCTTCCATGTCCATGTCCATGTCCATGTTCATATCCGCCAAGGATAATCCTGCAAACAATAATAGTAGTAAGTTGAATGACTTCATGATGTACTAGGTGGTATTGACGATAGACAATTAATAATTAGATGTGACCAATTGAAATGGGATTAAAGATGGTTGTAAAACAAAACAAAGTAAAATAAAACTTCGGAAGGACAGAAAAAGCGGTAGAAAAGCGGACGGGGATGAGTGTAGCGGAAATGAAGGGAGGGAAAAAAAAAGAAGTGTTGCCAAATGGAAGCTTTTTAGAAAAGGCAAAATTATGCTAAACTTATTAATTTTAGTGCGGGATAGGCAAACAAACTTATACCCGTGACCTAGTGTTTTTGTTACTCGGTGTGATCGATGTGTAAGCTTTTTTGGTAGTTGAGTTGATCGGTCGATTAGATCGGTTGGTTGGTAGTAAGTTGGTTGGTTGGCTGGTAGGTAGGGTCGGTTAGGTTAGGTTAGGTTAGGCTGATAAGGGATTTGAATAGTAACTTGTTTCGATCAATTAAATGAACAATAGAAAGTCCCAAGCGTAAACTTTCTTTATTTTAAAAAAATGACCAGAAGATGGCAAGAGAAATATCACATAGTTTAAATACTTTTTTTTTCAAGCAAGACTCCCAACCGGAATTGCCATGCGTTCTCTAAGCTATGTTCTGGGCCATTATTTGTTTTGCAGATTTTTTGTATTGTTTAATTTAGTTTCTATTTACTACTTTCTATTTTATCTTACTTGCATACTAGATCGGCTATATTGAAACGAGGGTTATATCCATTAGTCAATTATCTTCTCAAAATCATGGTTTTAGTAATCAATAGAATTGTGTCATGACACATTCCAATTCATATCTCAAAAACCCGACTTTCATTTCCCACCTAAAGAGAAGCCTGCTCTACATTGTTGGAAAAGAAAAAGCCTCGCAATAACACCATCATCCCTTGTTCTTCTATCGGAGTCCATGGGGGGCTGCGATGGCATTTCATGACATGGTTAGATATATAGGAACTCGATGAATTGAACCACTTTTCTCTACAATCCCCTGAACGGGGTACCAAAATTGCTTCAATAATCATAATCAGCCCACAACCAATGTGTCGAATGCTTGCAGAATCAAATCGAATCAAACAAAGCAAATCAATTGCGTTTACAATTTACTCATTCTGGATTATTGTAATATAGCACAAAACAGAACAACACCACTTAAATCACTAGTAAATCATGTGCAGCATCGGCAATTACGGTTAAATTTTTTTTTTTTTTTTTTTTTCCATTCCGTCTACATTTCTTTACAATTTGATCATACTTCCGGTTCCGATGGGGGAGAAATTTCCAACTACAATACATAAACTCCCGTTTACATTACTAGTGTTTTTCAATTGTGCGTTTATGTCCGGTTGTAAACACAAATTTTGTCTTTGTTTTGTTTTCTTTCTTTTTTTTTACATGAAACAAACATCTTCCCAGGCACGTTCATATTGGATTGTCTTTCGGGTCGGTGGAGAGATATACTAACCAATCGTACCAAAAACTTTAGGAAAGTTCGAAGTGGACCTATGCAACATGAATAGCCCATACTGATATTACTAATCGACTTTCGATTTTCGATTTTCTTTAATTTTTTTTTTTCATTCTTTCTCCGCATTATAGTTCTTGTCCTCGAAATTGACGTAGACTAACAATCGGTTCTATGACAAAGTATGATGAAACTTTCAACTTCATTTTGACTTTCGGGGGCGTTACAATCAATCAATAATAACATAAAGTTTGTATGCTTTTAGTAATCCTAACTAGATTTTGCATCACTTTTTTATTTTTTTTTTTTTCGCTATTGCTACCGAATGTGAGACAATTATACTTCGGTTAACTTCCGGATTGAGCTAATTACCGACTTCAAACCCCGACTACCCAATCCCATCGTTGCCTTTTTAATCAGGGGTCGTCGAAAGCTTGAAATTAACATGAAATCTATGTAATTGGAATTGTTGACATGTATATATGTATGACTTTATATATAAAATAATAATAATAATAATTCTAAAGGGAATTTACCTATAATGGGAAAATGAAAACCATTATCTACTACAATGCATTTTTTCTTGTTAAGTAATCGAATCTTGAATAGGTGTAACCAATAAATGGCAAGTCTTCTTTTGGATTCTTCTTACCAGCCTTTGCGTCGATATCTCTTTGTTCCATGGCTTTACTCATGGCTGGGTTGTCTGGTACATTTTCTAATTCATCAGTTGGGAAGTGTCTGGTATCAGTAATGGAACTTAATCTTGGAACAAATGGTGCTTGAACCCCTCTAATGCTATCCCAATCAACTCCTCTGAAAAATGGATGTTGTTTGATTTCTTCCGCCCCTCCAAATCTACCAATTCTGTTTTCAGACGAAGTTAATAATCTCTTGATCAAATCTTCAGCTTCTGGTGATAAATGGATATCTTCAGGAATTTGCAAAGTTTCTTGCCAATTCAAAATCTTTCTATATGTTTCATGAGGAGTTTCTGAACAGAATGGTGGCCATCCAATCAAACACTCAAACATAATTGCTCCCAACGACCACCAATCACATTCTTGTCCATAACCTTGATGAATGAAAATTTCTGGGGCAATGTAATCTGGGGTACCAACTGTGGAATATGCCATCAACCTACGTGATTTTCTCCATGTTTGCATTTGTTGCCTATTGGACATGGTCAAATGAATAGCGTCAACCATCATCGAGTTTCTACTGCTTGTCAATTGGTTAGGTTGTAAATGACTACTGGCAGGTTCTTTTGCCAACAACTTGTTGTAATAATTCGAATCATGAGTTTTGTGGAAACCAGTAGATAAACCAAAATCACTCAACTTAACATGCCCCCTATTGTCAATTAAAATATTATCCGGTTTGATATCTCTATGGATAAATCCCAATTTATGAATAGCTTCAATTGCTAACACACACTCAGCCATATAAAATCTAGTTATATCTTCGGTGAACACCTGCCATCTAATCAACATCGTCATTAAATCACCACCTGGTAAGAACTCCATAATCAAATATAAATACTGGGAATCTTGGAAAGAATAATATAAAGCAACTACCCATGGTGAATCACTTCCAGCCAAAACATCTCTTTCCGCCTTGACGTGCGCTAATTGATCTTTATTAAACATTTCACTTTTCAATAACGTCTTCATAGCATATATTTTACCAGTGTCTTTCTTTTGCACTAATCTAACTTCACCAAACGCACCTTTACCAATGACTTTAACCGTTTGGAAATCTTCCAATACCAATTTAGTTCTTTTTAATCTTAAAAATTGAGATTCCTTTTTACCCAAGTTTTGCAATTGACGATTCTTACGTTCCTCACTAGATCCAACTTCTTCGGTCATGATTTTATGTTCCAAATCTAATCTTCTTTGATTTCTTTCAATGGCGTGATTAACTGACAGGGTATAATAGTTTTCCAAAGTCAATTTAATGGATGCTGCTTTGTCTTGCGTGGATTTAGACAACCGCTCTGGCTTTCTATCAAAATACACGTATTTCGTGGCACTAGTCGAAGTAATAGTCGAATCGGTGGCAGCTTGTCTTTGCACTTGTGGTTGTTGAGTTTGCTGTTGTGGTTGATGTTGCTGTTGCTGTTGCTGCTGTTGTTGCTGTTGTTGTGGTTGGATGATTGGTTGTTGAATCTGCTGTGGAGGACTTTCAGTAGGCAAAGTGGTTGGTAAATTTTGAAAAGAATGATTAGACAACAAGGAACTTTGTCCGTTACTGCTAATTTCCGATAAATTAGTACTACTTCCATTAGCTAGTTGAGTAAAGTTGTTCTGAGGAGGTTGGAAATTCATTGAGTCCATAGATGTAAACTGATCACCTCCGTTATTATGTCCTGAAGTTTCAAATCTGTCCAGTTGAACGAATCTTGGAGAAGCAGTCGTTTGGAAATTCGATGGCATGAACGATGTGGCTTGTGGCTGCTGTCTTATAGGTGAGTTCAGCTCTAATTGAATAGGAGGTTGTTCGACAAACTGGGAAGTATCTTCATCCATGTAACTCTCATCGTACTGCAGTTGTTGCAGCTGTTGCAGTTGTTGTTGATAGATATTGGCTTGCTGCTGTAGATTTTGTTGTTGTTGTAGCTGTTGTTGTTGTAGCTGCTGTTGCTGTTGATGTTGTAGCTGTTGTTGTTGTTGCTGGTGAAGCTGCTGTTGTTGTAAATGTTGCAAATAAAGCTGTTGCTTCTGTTCATCTGTTAGTTGATCAAAGTTCATCCTTTAAACAATGATTCAAAAATATTTGCTGAGAATGAGAAGGAATGTAATGGGAAGCTGAACTGTCTAGACCAACAAAACTAAAGCAAATATAACAAAATGAACAATCAAAACCCAAAGTAAAAGAATGGAAAAAACGAACTATCG
Organism: Candida labiduridarum; assembly: GCA_030572435.1. Lineage (NCBI taxonomy): Eukaryota > Fungi > Ascomycota > Pichiomycetes > Serinales > Debaryomycetaceae > Candida > Candida labiduridarum. The sequence continues at coordinate 928 of JAJLZW010000166.1, read as the reverse complement.
ACTTCCTAAAGTTGTTATCTATCAACAGGAGCGTATGCACTGAACAAAGGAAATTTTTTTTTATATGTTGATTTTTCGGGCTGTTTTTTTTTTTCGTGTGTTCTTTGCAGGTCCCCCTTTTTTTTTGCTTCGCTTGTCGCCCTGCTCGCCTTGCGTGTGCTAAACTAGATCGTATCAGCTAAAGACGTATATCCACCGATTCCAAGGATACTCACCAGGTCTCCCTTACGTCCTAGTATATTTCATACCCTTTAATAAAACTCTTTCTTCAATAGTTCCTACGATTATCAAGCCAACATACAGCTCCAACCTTTGGTATAGTAATGCTTCGAGGGGTCTTAACCTAACAAATCGCGTGTTCTTTTCTTTTTTTCCCAATTTTTGCCAACCGTGTACAATTCTCCCCTTACAACCCTGGTGTTGCCTTTTGTATACTATACTAACTATTCAGAAACCATTAAGCTTTCCAAGAATCGTATCGTATCTTGTGTATTACTACGACGACTAATCCTTTATATTGTAAATACATGCATTAAAAGTGAGCTATATAACGCACGTATTTCTATCATTACTCGAACTAAGTTCTATTCATTCAGCGTAGTTACTTCTTTGCTCTCGACAAGGTGGTTAGGTTAAGACGTTTCATCAAATATATTCACAGACACTACGTATAAACATAATCCTTAAAACTGTAATGCTTGGCCCTTCTGTTTCTTCTCTCCACCCAATTCAAAGTGTTTACATCTCTTGAGTGCCAATTGAGATTTGGTTTTGCATACAACACATTCCAATTTTAACACAACCTTCTTTGTTGTTTTTGCTTTCTTATGGAAAACTTGCTTTGTTTGCCCACCATAACCACTCTGCTTCCTGTCGTATCTTCTCTTACCTTGTGCGTACAACGACGCTTTACCAGCCTTGTATTGGG
>JAJLZW010000165.1:0-22355 GCA_030572435.1 Candida labiduridarum | reverse complement strand
CTATTGCAGTTCATGTTGCCCGATTTATACAAACATTTAGAGAAATGCGAGTCCAACGACTTGTTCTTCTGTTTTAGAATGTTGTTGGTGTGGTTCAAGAGAGAGTTCCCGTTACAAGATGTGTATGCATTGTGGGAGGTGTTTTTAACCGACTACTATTCATCACAATATCACCTTTTCTTCCAGTTGAGTATATTATCGGATCACGAGAGACTTATTGTTGCTCATTGTGAGAATTTCTCCGAAGTGTTGAAGTACTCGAACCAGTTGTCGATGAAGATGAAATTGCCACCGTTGTTGATCAGATCAGAATTGCTTTTCTTGAAGTTCAAGCGAATGGTTGATATCATTGACAGGGATGCCAGTATTAAGGCGTTGCATAGTGAACCGTATGAAAATGCGCCAGAGGATACTGTAGGCAGAGAGTTGCGGGAGTTGTTGAGAAAGAACCCCATTATACAAAAAGAAGTGGAAAGACCAGAAGGTGTGGGAGGAGGCTGAGGAACATCATAGGTACATATACTTTGGGTTCGTATTGGAGGTTTGCATTTACAATATACGTTGATTCATTTAGTTTACACAATTCTTGTCGTTAAAGGGAATATGAGATGGCGTATGCTGCAATTGCTCGTGGCTATGGTCATTATTAACCTCGACGATTATGCACGTGACTATATGCAGCGAAGAACATTTATCAACAAGTAATTTTTTTTTTTTGCAACAGATGGTCTTTTTTAATTTAAGGTTACAACTGGAGCTATGAGGATGATGATTACATCGGGGTCATATTTATACCCCTTCAAAGTATGTTTCATATACATAGTTACCAGTAAATCAATGGAACGCAAATCAACTAACAATTTAACCAGGGGTTATACTACTTTTTTGCCCACCCGGCCATTTGGCCTTTTTACATTACGATATTAATTCCCCAACTCACCATGACATTATTAATCTATTCCATAATGTTTACACTGTTTTTCCCACCACAGGTGGTTGTTTATACCTTACTTATGGGGCCCTTGGGTGCAATAGGAGCTTGGTACACTTTGATCCTGGTAGCCAGTAGATTATCAATATTTATCATGACCATTTCGTTAATGCCTCATATACAACGTGTGGCATATGATGCTGTATTAGTTCGTGAATGTTCAGAAGATGTAGTTCTTATGGGGAAATTACGGCGATATAAAAAACTTCCATTGAGAGTGAAAGTGTCGGAATATTTGAAAGATATTGCCAATCTATCCACATTCCCAATCCTGGTGGTAAAATTGTTGATCCTTGGATTATTCTATTTCACTCCCATAGTGAATCCATTTATTTGGTTGGTATTCCGTGCTTCGAAGAGAGGTGTTAAGGCACATGCTCGCTATTTCAAATTAAAAGGGTTTCTGAAGAGTGATATTCGAAAAATACACAAGTTGAATCGATCATCTTATAGGGGATATGGAATTGTTGCTTTGTTGTTTGAACAAGTTCCATTCATAAATATGTTCTTTATGTTTACCAATACTTTAGGTGCTGCGTTGTGGGTGGTGGATATAGAGAACCAATTCAAACAAACCGCGGAGAAGAATGCAATTGAAATGAAGCAGCTCACTGGGTTACTTGATATGCTGAATGAGCTAGGCGATATCAATCAATGTGGCAATGGTAATCGATCGACAGCATTGCAACTGTATTCAGTGACAAACACATAAAACCAACTATCACAATTGGAACAAGAAAGTACAAATTTTAAAAATGTGATGGTAACTAGCTCCCAGCATTAACGGGATAGATACCAAAGGGAATAAATATTAATGGAAAGATATACAAATAAATAATTCTAACTTTACATGCTTAACAAAACATCTTCGTCATAGTTAATTTTCACAAACAATGAGGAGTATAACAATTGTTCTCCAAACAAATCATATATCGGGATATATCGAAATCCTTGTTTTAAAGAATCCATCTTACATACACTAACGCCAATTGGTGTTGATTCTCCTGCGGTAGCGGCATAAATCACAAGTTTAACAAATACCAAATTATTGTTCACCGTGAGATTCACTCTGAACCTGGTATTAAATATTGGATTATATCCATTTTCAGGAATAATTCTTGTTGAACAGGGTTCCATATCATGTGGGATACAATCATAATCATCCAATTGTGTTTTTTCAGCCCCAAATATTTCAAATGTCACGTATGGTGATATGGGTGATTCGTCAATCTTCGGTAATTGATGACCACTGATTATATCGATTTTGAAATTCAATTTTTTGGCAATTGGTTTGATGAATTTTAATATTTTGGAAGATTTCAATATTGGCTTGCGCAAATAATTCGATTTAAGCACATATCCTAATTGATGATGGTTGAACATCGATTCATTCAATTGTTGTCCTAAATCATAGGTTTGCCAATTGGTGGCTACCATCTGTACCCCAAGATTCCAATATGGGATAGGATTAAAATTTGTTGATTTCAATCTTGTTCCCGCAGGATAAACTCGCATTAAATATCTTCTATTATGTTTATCCAATGCTACTTTCTTGTCATTATCTTTAATCATTCGGTTGATGGATTTTTCCCCTAATGAAAAACAATGGTTAAAAGTTTTGGATTCTGGTAATGAGAAATTTCGAAACTTTATACCTTGTGCATATACACCCAATTCACTTAATTCATTAATGACTTTAGATGCTTTGTTTTTACGTCGCACAATTAGTGACGAGGAATTTTTGGACGCACTTGTACCATTGTCTTCACTTTGCGAAGTACTAGTAGTGGTGGTTGTTGTTGTAGTAGAAGTCGTGAAGCTTCCGTTGTCCATTTCAATTAGATTTTCAAACGATGTGGTTTTCTTCACTTTAACAATAATCTTATGTTTCAATTCATTTGGGGATGGCAAAGTAGATGTATCATCGATGGGAGCTAATATCAAGTCATCCTTAAGAATGCTTACCAAGATTAGGACAACTTTAAGTTGACTCAGTGGCGAACAATGGATTTCTAAGCTTAGAATCAATGGATATGGAGATGTTATAAATGCAAACTTTTTGATTGATCTAATAACATTAGCTAATCCTATTGGTTTCGTGAATGTTCTACCATGATTAACCACTGGTTCGGCCTCACAAGAGTCTTCACTATCAGAACCATTCCAGATATCTATTTCAACACATCGACATCCTCGTTGTAACGCTCGTATGTAACCTTCAACCGATGAATCTCCAACTACTTGTCTTCCAGTTAAATACGTATTATGGGAAGATGAAATATAATAATCGTTCAATGGATGATCGTAATAATGTTTTGATTCAATTTCTCGATATGTTTTGGAATAACTCGACAGGAGATAACTATTTAAACTTTCCATACCCCAAACATCGTCAACATTGGAAAACTTATCAAATATCAATTGTATAGTTTTGTCGTCAAAGCTTTCCTTCTGAGTATGTTTGAGAAATCTCCTCACATCATCATAATCCATGTACTGTTTCCCAAGTGTTCTCTCTTCAAATATTCTTTGTAAATCTTTTCTTTCCTTTAATATCGAAACAAACTTTTTAAATTGATCAAAATTCAAACCATGCTCAAATGAATTCTCTCCACCATTCTCTGCCACTTGATCAAAAATCAGCTGGAGAAGCTTAGTGTTGACATTGATGTTCAATCTTTTGGCATACTTGAGAATATCATTAAACGAGAGAAACTCCCGAATATGCTTACTAGACTGTTGTTGTTGCTCGTCATTCAATAACAATTTTATATAACTTTCATCTAGACTATTCAAATCGATTAAAAATTCTTTAGCTAATTGATATCGTAGATTTCGTAAATTTTGAACCGCAGAATTCAATTTTCTATAATCATGTTCATTATCTGCTATTAAATGTAATGATTTTAAATTACCCTTTTTCTGATTGAAATAAATAATAGTCATCCATTTGTTTTCAAATTCTTTAGAAATATGTAATTCTTCGCGATATGCACTTCCTTGTTTTTGTTTATATACATATTTGATGTCATCAAGATAAAACTCATGTGGTGATCGAGCTGAAGATATAGACAACCTGTGTCCTCCACTTCCTCCTCTCTCACCATTACTTGTGTTGGAAGAAGCTGTCGGTGCAGGATTAACGACAGAATTAGTTGGACTACTTCCGTTAGTAGTCACTCGCCAAGTGAATTTGAAACTTGTTGGATCAATTAAGAACAATATTCGTTTTTTGGATTTGTGAGAAACTTTTAATAATGGCAATCCTTCGTTACTTAAAATAGGAGAAATCTTAATATGTCCTATAGATTTGGAAATTTCTGGTTGTAATTCAACTTGATCACCAAAATATTCCAAATCAGAATCGCTATGTTGTAATACCTGGCTTCTTTGAATACTTTTCCCTCGTTTTAAACTCGTTGTGTAGGTGGTTGATGTACTTCCATTGGTACCATTTGTAGAACTCGAAGTTGACTCCGGAAGACTATCAGATGATTTGTTAATCCGGAGTAATTTTTTAAGAATATTCTTCGTATGACTTGATTTAGTAGGTATATCGTTATCATTAGCCCGTAGATGACTATAGATATTGGGTAGATCTGATTGAACCGGTGATGATGACGATTTCCTGAGTATTATATCGGCGTGCGGTGGCAGTTCACTGGAAGAATAATGCAATTCTGATGGGCTGATATTATCTCCGCTATCTATTGATGATCTCCGATTACCCATTCCGTTGGTTATTGAATTCAACATCGTGTCCTTCAATACTTGATGTGGGTGGCAAGTGTAAGAAACTACGTGTCACAAACGTATGATTTTCTATTCTGTGGTGTGCTTGGCAAGTCAAGGATTGAAACAATGAAAATAGTAGAACTATTGTTAGTAGAAAGGGAAAAGATAGAAGAATGTGTGTGGGTATAAATAGAAAAGACTTTTTAGACCGAGATCGATTACATAAAAACGCATGCTCGCATTCATCTATTAAACAACTTTTTACTCTATACACTATCTACCGCTTACAACTCTACGTGATCTTCCAATCTGACATCCATCTTACCTTCCTCTTGTAAATACTTCTTCACTTCGTTAACAGTGTATTCGCCTCTGTGGAATAACCCAGCACCCAAGGCAGCATCAATGCCACATTCCATCTCAAACACTTCTTGGAAATGTTTAGGGTTACCTGCTCCACTACTTGCAATGACTGGTATGGAAACTTGGGATTTGATTTGATTCAACAACTCTAAATTATAACCTTTATTGGACCCATCATGATCAATGGAGTTCAATAAAATTTCTCCAGCACCTAATGCTTCACAAGCAAGACACAATTCCAATGCTCCCAATTCATGAACTTTTCTGCCTCCTTGGGAAGTAACTTGGTAATAACAGTATTGTTCACCACTTGGACCGTATCTAGAAGCATCTTCAATCTTGATTGTTTGCATGGTTGTGTTGTCGGGTGAAGTGACGTATTTTCTTTTAGGGTCAACGGAGATAACCACAGCTTGCACTCCAAAGGTGGAAGAAATTGTTTCAATCGAAGTCTTGCCGGTGGATTGCTTATTGTTGGCATAATAGTTTTCAGCAATTATAACTGCATCAGAACCAATACTGACTTTGTCGGCACCGGAGCGGAAATATAAATCGGCCACTTGTGCAGCAGGAATGATTTTATCTGATTCAGGATCGTGCATGTCTTTAATACCACCACCAACAGTTAATGGAACAAATATGGTTTCAGCGGCTTTTTTCAACACTTGTAACATTGGCAAATCTTTCAATGGCGAGTTACGGAATGAAGTAATGTTCAAAAATGTGACTTCATCAGCGCCTTGTTTATAATATCTCGTGGCCAACTCGACTGGTTTACCCAAGTTTCTAACCTTGGATTCCCCTTCTTCGCTAGAAGTGCCAGGTTCTCTAACATTATATTGATCACCTTTGGTGACGACCAAATCACCATCATCGTTAGTTCTGACATCCAAACAGGCAATAATTCTACGAGTCAATCCACTCAACGTAGTCTCAACGTCAGCCTTCTGGGTTTGAATATCGGTGGAATGAACAATGGGGAATTTTTCACCATTCAAAAAATTCTTAATGATTTTTAAACCTGAAAGTCCAGATTTTTCTGGATGAAATTGAGTCGCAAATAAGTTACCCTTAGATATAGCAGCTAAAAATTTCTCTGATCCATATCTAGCCATGGCAAAATCCCAGCCACTACTCTTCAAATTGTTAATCTCTTGCTCAGTCAAGATTGCCGCGTATGAATGAACAAAATAGTACTTATTGATGGTGTTCAAACCATACAATGACTTGGCCTTATCCAAAGATTTCCCATCAACAATTATATCCAACACACTATTCCATCCAATGTGTGGCACGGATTTCTTCAATCCCTTATAACTAGGATCATTCACATTGAATTTGGATAATCCCAAATCAACCAAGCCCAAACCAGGTTCATTTGGGCTTTCTTCAGAATCGTTCAAAAACGCTTGCAATCCAACACAAATGCCCATTAAGGATCTGCCATCATTGATGTATTTCGTGATGTGGGAAGTTAATTTTCTTTCATGAATTTGTTTAACGAAATGACCATAGTTTCCAACTCCAGGAAATAATAATTTTTCAATTTCGGAATCATATTGAATGAATTCTTGTTCATTGTGGATAAATTTTATGGTGTAGTTTGGGTCGATTCTTTTGATCGCATTGGAAAGGGATTGTAAATTACCACTTTCAACGTCGATAATGTGGACTAATTTAGACATCCTTATTTGGTTGTGGTTCTGGTTGTTTCTGGTTCTTGTAAAATAAGTGAAAAATTTCAGAGCTCTAAAGATAGAGGAGTTTTTTTTTTTCTAAGCGCTCGTTTCGCCAGCCCCAGTTTATGACTCAGAGACAAGTAGATATAATCAAGAAATGCCGATCACTGGCTACAAATTAATAGTCATTTAACACCGGTTAATATATCATCTCTATATAGTAGTCATAAATATAAAACACAAGATTCTAAATGCTCTTAAGAGCTCTAATATGAATTGAAAAATGTATGCTTTCATTTGCATCGTTCTTGAAGATCTCACCCACTTCAGAAAAACTGTCACAATAATCATCAAACCGACCAAGAATCTCAAACAACCTCATACCAACAAACTTAATGGTAAAACTGTTTACATCCAGGACGGAACTCAATATGGATATACTGAATTGAACGTTCCCCTTTCCGAAAACACTGGCAATTTCTTTCAAAATGGTTTCAGTAAAATTTGGCATACCATCGAAAAATTTTAATACACCCAAATCTTCATCATCAATAGTTGAAGGGAATCCACCACTTTCCTTGTATCGCTTAATAAATTCTTTGGTGTTTTTGGCTCCGAATTGTAAACTGTCGATATTTAATGTTCCTCCAGGTTTAAGAATACGATGAAACTCGGATATGACTGTTTTATAGTTCTTGTTAGTAGCTTGTAATACCATATCTGGTGTGAGAATTAATTCGAAGGAATCGCTGGGAATTGTGGACATTGAAGAATTATAATATTCGAAATTCATTGGTTTAAATGAAAAATTGGTAGCAGGATCAGGCATTTCATGACGATTGATTCTCGCATATTGAGGTGATTGATTATCTATCGAACGGTGTAACTTCACCAATTTGTCCATCGTCATATTTTTAAATTCAGCAAAGGAAGAAAAAGATAATTTCCTGGTGTAGGTTTCGTACAATTCGTGATCAGACAGGGAAAAATCAATTTTGGGTGTAGTCAATTCCATCTTACGGTATTTATCCAAATTTTTAATCAAGTTCTTGTCTTCTGTATAGATATGAGATTCGATGATTCTGATGAATGGAATAGTCATAGAAAGATACCAGGCATACTGAATCAGGTTCGATGTATTATAAAGGAAAACCTTGACATTCTCACGATTTTTGGCCTTGGCATTGGATTCGTATTTGTAGAACAATTTCTTCAACACTCTCATATCGATCAAGTGATTGTTGTGATATTTAGTTGAGATATCCAATCGATATTTTTCCAATAATAAATACTCATAGCAAACCTTGGTTATGGTTTCAATTAGCAATTTGACACGCAATTGCGCAATCTCTTCGCTGCTGGATTCTGATGGTTGCTCTTTCTTCAAAATATAAATGGCATTTGCAGTTCTGCTGAATACATCCTTAAATTGGTAAATTCTTTTCTCCATTTCATTCAAATCTTTTGTGTTGACATTTTCAGGTAAAATAGTGATGTAACGGACAAAGTTTATAAAATTGCATTGAACCAACTCTTCATGATTGCAGAAGTCTTGATTATTTGCCCGTATCCTGACCAAATCACGAAGAACGCCTCTCATAGGACCATACAAATGGTATGCAAGCACGCTGTCGGCCATGGTTAAACTATATGAATTTGCTGCGCTCAATACGTTTCCCTTATCTAGAAAATCTTTGGCATTCTTCTGCTTGGAGATAAATTTTAAAAGCAAATGATATCTGATACTGGATATGTTGATGGCATCACCACTTTGATATTCACTCAATAAATCCAAGAAACTGTTGTATCGGAAAACTTGATAGTTAGGGGCAACAAAGTTTCTTTCGACTGCTTGCCTGTTGTTGTAAACACTCAAGTCTATATTAGCGTTAAACGGAGGAAGCACCTTGAATGGCAGTGGCACCACGGGGGCATTGTTATTAGTCGCAGTAGACTTAGTGTGAGGAGACGTAACAGGACTGGGAGAAACCGGACCACTGCCGTACTCCGGAAAATATGATCCTTCGTGTTTGCTTGTAGGAGAGCCAGCTGCTCCTGGCAGTGATGCGAGACTTCCTCGTCTCTTACCTGAAGTTCCAAGGAATGACAATTTCCTGAATTTTTGATTTGAAGCAAAATTATCCTTCATTGATAATGGCCCCGAATTTTGTGACGTTTGACTTATACCAGAGGAAATCGAAGTATTTCTCTGGAATCCTTGATTTTGATTATAGTGATGTGAGTGAATTGAAGGTGCTGACGCAGTTGACATCAACGAACCGGAACTTCTTCTACCAGCAGGCGGCGATTTTGCAAACGGATTAACCGTTGGCGTTGCGGGGCTCTTGGACGAACCGGATCTTAAAGCATCACCATATCTAGATGCGATCATACTTGCTAGTTTATTGATTTCAATGTCATTCTCTTTGGGGAGTTCTTGTTCAACAGGTTGGTTTTGTGCCGATTGACTGAAATCTGACAGCTGAAAAAATTCTTGTGCTGCGGTATTGAGGGCTTCCCTTGACTTGGGACTCAAATTTTGAGTATTCTCTTCGAGTTCTGGTGTAATCTGCTGCTTCTGGTCCTCTTTCAATTGCGTTAATGGTTTCACGTTAGTGCTTGACCTAGTCGAGTCACTGTGGCTTGAATGCTTATTCGACAGCGTTTTCGTAGTGATAGTAGATCTGGAATCTTCGTTATCGGCAGCGTCTCCGGTAGCTTCTTGACTAGGTTTGGAGCCGGTTGAGCTTCGGGTGCCTTCGCTACTACTGCTGCTATGCTTCTTCTTTCTCTTGGCTCTTCTTTCTTTGTCTTTCTGCTGTTTCTCTAGTTTCTGTTTCGTCTGGTACGACACTGACGGGACCACAAAGTAACTCATGATGATACGGTGTGCTAAAGTGGAATCGTATGTCGAATGTAGATAATCGATATGAGGTGGAGGGTACTTTCTTGCTTTTTAACCCTATTGGGGGGTTGGATATTTTTTTTTCTTTTCTTTTCGTTACTGGTGACAGAAAATATTATCAAAGGGATTGAACACAGCTTTGCCAGAGGAGTGATTCACGATCGTGATACAATCAACGGAAAATAAGCGATGACAGCTGTTTCTACTTGTGAGATCTGGAGGGGGAATTACTGATAAAAGTAAATATTCAGATCTTGATTGGTGAGAGTACAAACAAAGAAAAGAAGTTTTCAAAAAGTGGGACTGCAGGAAAATTTTATTCGTCTCTACGAGTTTTTGTGGATTCACAGGATTAAAGATTAACGTTGTGCAATATTTTTGTCAGACGTGCCTGAAAGTTAGTCCCATATTGTATCTCACTTTTCAAATTAAAGACCCAACTAATTTTGTCCTGACGCGAGGAGTGGACAATATTTTGTGTGTCCCCTCTTCGTTTCTGTCTGTTTAGTGAGGAGACGTTTTGTTGACATCCTGCATCAGGCAACCAGAACCAGAAAAGGAGTTAAGCATTAACTCGTTTATACTTCTGTTTGCCAGTATTCATCCAAATGTCCCCATCATCACCTTGTACTCCACTACACTTCATCCCACTCGATTGTACGCTATTTTTATGTACCCATTAACCTTGGTAGCTGAAATATGCATCGGCCTGATTTATTTTGTGTGCCGTCTTATGTAGCAATCTTAATTATGCAGCACGTATGATCGGCCAGTAGTTGCGTTCAACTAAAACCAAACCCGAACAAAAAATATATATATAAAAAAATAATTCTAGAATGAGCCGATAAGGGACCCCCCAAGTAGGAACCCGTCACCGTTAAATGTGCACATAGTGTGGTGTCATCAATGATATTAAAGAACCCAGATGGTCATCCAACCGAGGTAACAATGGGAGCAGTAGGAGGGGAGCAAATGACTGATGGAATCATGGTAATAATAATAATAACCGCCTGGTAATAATAATTGTTACATGTATAATAAGCGTTATCTCCAGAAGAAAAAAAAAATCAGTCACGTGCACATACTTCCCAATAAACTATTTTTTCTACTTTTGCAACTGCCCAATCCAGTTGTCTTCTGTTCCTCCCGGTACAAACTACAAAAGAATCCCTAACATTTACAACCTTTTCGCTTTACATTTAATTGGATTAATTGCTTTGCAGTTTGTGGTTGCATGCATGCATTTATTGTTCGCTATTTGCCTTATTGTATTCATGAATACTGCTTTTGCCCCTCCCCCCGTTGAATCTCTATGGTTTTTATATTTAATAGAAACGTTGCCTTCCCTCTTCTTTTATTCCAGATTTTGGGAGATCATACAGCTTTAGTTTTTAAAAGAAAATGGATGTTGAACTTCACAAAAGACTTTGGGTACATTCGAGATGGTGGTTGTTTTGGTTGCTAGCCTGGATCCCAATTATGGCGTTGTTGATATTTTTGATTGTGCTGTTGAGCAAGAGACACAAACGTGAAATGCAACCACACGATCAAGAAGGATTTGACAATTACAATTACAACGACCAGTATATTCCTCCAATGGAACCGGAGGGTCAAAAGCAGCAGCAGCAGCGACCGTTATATGGTTCTACTAATAATGGCCAAGGGTTAGCACAAACAGAAGGCACATACACTGCTGAGAGACGGCCAACTTTGAAAGAACGCAATGTGGCAGAGCCAGAGAGTCCTGAACAAGCTCATACAAAGGAATGATTGAGTCTTTTTGTTTGTTCTACGTATGTTTGTTTTAGTTAAATACACAGAGATCAGATCGTTAAGCTTTAGTTCCTATTGTCCGCCAAACCATCTAAAAACAAAAGTTGCGCTCATGCGATGGATCTTGAGAGCCACCTTCGATACACATTCACTGGAGTCTCTTAGATGTGACCAAGAGTTTATCCGATACTTGAGTTAAGACGGTTATGATTTTAACCCATTAATAAGCGACTTATATTTCACCACAGTTTTTTTTTCACAACCTAAACCATGGCTCAGCGGAATTGCGGCTGTGAAGAAAGTAATTATTTTTGTTTAGTACGCGAGAGGCGCTTCGCGTTAGCTTGTTTCAGTGCGGTGAAATTTTTTTGGTACCACTTGTTTCTCCTCATCTTCCCTTACTACACTTCTACCCCATTTTACCATTACCTTACGATTGTCCCTCTTTTGGGTTTCCATTATTCACCTCTGTCTCCCCGTAATTTCCTTCCCACTTCACAAGATATATATAAATATATAGAAGTTCACAGTTGTTTCTTTTGTCATTCACAGCATTTTTCATTTCATACTGGTCCCCATTGTCAAACCAATATCCCACGCACACTTCTAGATGAAACGCGTTAACACAGATAACCAACTATTATACTACACTTCTTCCCATTCTTCAATAAGTCTAGATCAACCCACGAAACCGTCTTTGTCAGCATCATCATCATCATCATCGTCGTCATGGCTATCCAAAATTCTGTTGAAAAAATTAAAGCCACAATTTTCCCATCGAACCCCCTCAAACTATATCCCAACTGAACAAGCAGAAGTAATACCTTCGGCGATCTTACGAATACTAGATTCTATTAATCCTATGGAACAAGACCACAGCTATTTCAACTTTGTTTTTTTCTTGGGAGCCCAGGGGAAAGAGTTTATTGGTTCAATCCAAGAACAGTTCCCATTTAACATACCAGTAATGTTTATTACGTCGAACAGTTCTGACTGTACCAATTTGCAATGCAAAGAGTTGATGAATCATTTCAAAATCAAAGATCCAATGGGTGCCGGCATTTACCCTTTAGATTTCTTATTCATTATACACGACGATAAGGTTCATTGCAAAGTTCCTATTAATTTTACTAGCTCCAACAATAGAGTTCATACTTCACGAGGAGGAATATCGGGCCATTTGAAGTTTGGTGTTGCTTGGCAAGAGTTACCTTCATTGATTGAAGAGTACGTTATGTATAGACAAACCTGAAAATCAAAGTAAACATATATATTATCACTGTAATAATGCTAGTTTTTCTTGTTCAAGAATCTTGTACTGATTTCGTTGATTCTCAATCTCTTCTTTCACCTTCTTAATGTATACTTCCAATCTATTCAATTCATCAATTTCATCAGGTCGAATGAACTCCTGATCTCGCTTATTAGGATTCAGTAATTTATAAGGAATCAAGTTCACCGGTTTTGATGTTAATATTTCAAAAGTTTTCTCGGTTGGTTCATTAAACACGAGTTCATCGTACAAGACCAGATGTACTTCTCCGTTCTCTTTAGCTTGTTGAGGGTTATATGGATGTAATTTTAACGCATGAAAGATTTGAAAATTTTTCTCATTTATCCCCAATTCAACTCCAGGCTGGAAATGTAGTTTGATTATAATTTCAAACTCACCCCATCCAGTTTCTGTCACTTGATAAGGAGGTGACTCGAGAGTTCGAACAGGACTGTCGTAAGTTTCGTGTAATTTGAAGGTGACTTTTTTGATCAATGGAGTTAAATCAATATCTCCCAAAACGGGTTTGAAAAACACTGTCCATTCGTGGGTATGTTCTGCTGGCGTTGTTGGTTTCCTCTTCTCTGGCGTAAGCTTCACTGCATGATTTCCGTATAATATAGGTACAGACACTGATACAAATTTTATTCTTCTAGAATGTGCACTCATTGGTAGGATATTGAGCTGTTTGCGGTTGTTTTGAAGATGTCGAAAGTTCACTACCTGTTTTATTTTTTTTTTTTTTTTGTTCTTGTTGCTTTATCCTTATACTCTAAATATACGTGCGAGTACCGATCTATACCAACTATATAATTACTTCTATTTCTCAAGCTTCTCTCGCTCCTTCTCTAGCTTCTTCTTAGCTTCGTCTTTCTCCTTTTTATGTGCTAACCATTTCATCGTAAACGGCAACATAGCATTACTGACAATACTCCAAGCAATCAAGACACCTATATTCCTTCCCATGTGCCTTTTCCATGCGTTGAAATATGCCACCTGTAACAAATCATAGAAATTCTTTAACGGTACAGCATACCCATAACGGTAAAAAGGTGGACAAAGCACAATTGGAGAAATAGTTGGTGACAAGTTAACAACCACGGTGTAAACTAAAACAAACCCAAGCAATGGAGGCTTGGTGGCAAAACAAATCATAACCAAAACTTCAATGATACTACCAAGAGCAGACATTAGCAAGAATGCAAACATCCAAATGACCAAAAACCCAGAATGACCAAATGTCACATTGAACGGTAATTGGAACGCAGTGTTCAAGACAATAAACCCTAAGGAAATGAATAGATAGGATATTTGGGTGGTAAGAATCCTGAATATAACAAACAGCGCACCCGTTACTTTCTTAGCCAAAAACATATTGATCTCCAAGCAGAACACTTGTGAGAAAAACGTCATGATAATAATGTAGACTGAAGCAAGTGTCACAGTACCTTGGAATAATGGTATTGGAACAGGGTGTAAGTCATTCACTTCAAACGTCGGAATGGTTGCGATTAAATGCGGTGCATTCTCAATCACATCAAACGCCTGTGTGTCATTCAATGTTTGAAGCATCAGATCAACAAGTCCTGCTTCTGATGCAAAAGAATTGAAATCTCGTAATAATTGATTGGCTATGGTAATAACATAGTTTGACACTGCCATATAATCTCTCCCCGTTTCAAATATCACTTCCATTAATCCCACAGCAGGAGTAAATTCCTGCGATTGCGTCACCAACGCCTGATACCAATCCAATGTTGCATTTTCATGGACGTAAAAGCTGGCCCAGTATTTCTGGTGATGTATCTGTTGCTCTATTTCTTCTCTAAGCGTGTGGTTTTTCGATTGCGCAAGTTCGGATATCATGGTATAATTCCAAATTTCAAACGAACCAGCAGACTGAACTGCAGGGACATTGGTGAAGTAATATTCCACGGTTTCGCCCACAATGTTCGGTAAGTCGCCCACATTTTGATCTGCTATAATGACGGCCATTTTCAAATTCTTAAATCGTAAGTCCCTTTGGAAATATGAACCTGAATAGATACACAACACCCCAGCAAATCCGAAAACTAAGAAGAAATAATTGATTAAAAATTGGGTGATGATTTTCGTACGTTCATGTTTGAATTCTTCATCAAACCAACGATACTTCTTGACTTTTTCCATCACACTAGCCACTGAACTTCTTCTTCTTGATAATTGAGGTTGCACCGGTGGTTGTGTTTCCGATGGAGGAGGTGGTGGCGGCGGCGGAAACGCAGGTTTGTCGTAATATCCTTCTTGTGACGTATCTGAAGTATCTTGTTCTTGAAGAGGTTGTCCTGGAAGCGTTCTCAGGGTACCCTTCCGTGATGGAATTGGCATTGCGTGTCTCCGTGATATGGTTTGTGTTGGTCCCATTTCTTCATCGCGGGTTCTATGGGACATAGCTTTAGCAACATGCTGGGTTCCAAAAACTTCTTCCATATAATTGTTCTCGTTCAATGAAGCAATGGAATCATCATCTTCACCATAATCATCGTCGTCTGCTTCTTCAATTAAATTTCCATGGCTTCCTGCATTGGTATTCTGGTTGTTCTTGTCTGCATTTCCTCGGAAAAGGCTCAAGGACCGGCTGGAAAAATTCCGCCTGCGATTAGCAGGTGGGGGTGCTTCCGATTGTGGTTGCAATTCCGCCTGTTGTTCCAATGGCTCAGTTTGTGGTGGAGTGCGGGTGTCTGGTGTTGGAACATCACCACCATTATTGTTTGTTTCATCAACCATTTGCTTTATAGAGCTTCGGACGATTGCACCTGGACAGATTTAAATAAAGAACAAATGATTTGCTTTCTATTTGGAATTCATTGATGCAGTATTTTTTATTAATAAATCTCAAACATTGCACTAAAGAGGAACAGCCGGCTTGTTCTGCATTCCATGCTAAAAAAAATGGTTAGTCGGCCCTGAGTCAAATAGCGAAATGTACCTATGGGAAACTTCCATCTTTCCCTCTCGGTACGAAAATTGCCTAAACGAAAAGGAGATGTCCGGGTTCCTGTTTTCTTCTTGTTTCTTCAGATTGTGTCCATCACCATCTTTCTGCAAATGTCGGATAATATTGATGAGAGAATAGATCCAAACGATCCCCTTAGTCCTGATGAAACTGCTGCCAGGGGTAATGATAACAATAAAAAGAAAAGGAAAAACAATGAAAACAACGACAATGATCAAACCGACGAAGCCCCCAGTTCTTTAGATTCCGAAGATGATGAAGATGAAGATTCACCAGATGAAGATGAGATAATGTCATTTGCTGGTGTAAACTCAGATGTAATCGATCAAGTAGCAACCCAAGAGTTGGAAACAGAGCATAGGAAAGAAGAATTAAAAGAAAGAAACATCCCAGAAAAGAAATTAACTTTCGATGAAAGATTACACGAATATTATAAAGCAGCACCAGCTTTTATATTTGCCTATGTGAAAGTGTTTGTTATTTATGTTGGATTCTTGTCAATTTATTGGGGAGCCATGTATCGAAGAGACACCAGATTTAAAAACATCAATTATGCAGTAATCAACGAAGATGTTGAGTTTGAATATAATGGAGCCACTATTCAGCCATATTTGGGCAATGCTATGCACAGTTTATTATTTGACAATTCAACAATTCGAACCAAAGGAGATTTCTTTTACCCCAATATGACAGAGTTCCGCGAACTGGCAAGGTTGCATAACAATACCTTATTTCAAGAAATGGAACACAAGATCCATCATCAATCATATTGGGGTGGCGTTTATATCGCCCCCAATTCCACTCGAAAAATCTATGAAAGTTTTTATAAGGCCAATGGCACATTTATGACATCTGGAGCAATTAACGATTCAATCACGGTTGTTTATGAAACAGGGAGACATTATACGGGTACAGTGCAATATTTATTCAGAAATTTGGATTTCACTGGTGAAACATGGGTGAAATATTACGTTTATCGTGATATCTACCGTCCGATTTTAAGCTTGCTTAATAATACCCAGAAACGTGCATTATTGGCAAGTAATGAAACTGTTCCCATATTTACCACATTCCCGGTATTCAATTTTGTTGATAATGCTCCAGGTGCTAGTGCAGAGATGGTTTCCGTGGGACAAGTTCAGTTAATTTATGCATTGTTGATATCTTTCTATAGTTTTAGTTTCTCAGCTGAAACCTATGGATACATGAGGAAAAAATTGGTATATCGAAATTATCTATTCTTCAAATTTCTAATTTCCCAAATCCATTGTTTGCTCCTTGGATTGGTGTATGCATTGATGGTGAAAGCATTTCAAGTGCCCACAAGTGTTGCCTTTGGGAAGCTGGGATTTGTTGTCCTTTGGATGTTTATGTCGCTATTTATCAGTGCATGTGGTGCTGCTAACGAAGCAGTTATTCTGATTGTGATGGCATATGACATGAAACCATTAATCGCACCCTGGATGGTTTTCCATATTGTTAGTAATGTGGCGGTTACGTTTGGTCCCTTGGATCTTCTGCCTGGATTTTACAAGTATGGATATGCTATGCCGATGTATAATACATATGAGCTTTTCAGAGTGGTGTATTTCGATACGTGGAAAGGGAATATGGGGAGAAATATTGGGGTTTTGTTGATCTGGATCGTGGTGGGCAATATTGCTCTTTTGTTTATTAGTGATTGGTCATCAAAGAGAGCCAAGAGGAAGGCAAGAGAAGCCCGAAGAAAACAAAAGGAGGAGGAAAAGAGGTTGGATAAAGAAGCAGGTTTATAGGGGTTTTTATTTATTGCAATTCATTAATTAGTCCTTTTATAACTTGCTCGGCCAGTTGATTCTTTTCAATTTGGTAGTAATTTTGACCAGCGAGGTAAAATCCGATATCTTGTTCAACAAATGGTTTCAATGACTTGTATGCGTTGTAGATGTATCCAAATCCAGGTAACTCATTCAATTGGAAATTATTTTGAGTAATTATGTCATCAATAAACTTGGTTCTTACTGCTCTTGCTCTCTTTCCAGACACCAAATCAATCATGATTGTACTTGCACGGGTCTCTGTCAACACGTTAGTAAAGAACTTTGAGTTTGTCGACTCTGGAGTTGCCAAAAATGCTGTGCCCAATTGAACGGCATCAGCTCCTTGTGATAAATAGTACTTGATAGTTTCACCATTTACTATCCCTCCTGCAGGAACCAAAAAGGGGGTTGTGGTTTTCTCACTCTCCAAACCATCAATGTATTGCTTCAGTATTTGGAATAACGCAGCTGTTGATAAATTTTCGTCAAATGTTTCCGTAGTTAAAAAATTCCCCCTGTGGCCACCAGCTTCATAACCTTGTAAAACTATTCCATCAACACCCTTAGTTGCCAAAGCTTTCGTTTCAGTCAATGATGTGGATGTGACCACTACCAAAGTTCCAGCTTTTTGTAATCGTCCAATCGTTTCATCCGACGGAATACCGAAATGGAAACTGACTATTTTTGGTTTCAAATTTTCCAAAAATTCAAGTAAAAGGTTGTATTTTGCAGGATATCTGCTTTCGACCTCCTTGAATGAAACATTCCCATTGGTAAAACTTGCCTTTTCCAACGTATCTTGTACGCCTAATGTTTTCTTGTATAAATTCTTCCAATTATCAATCTGGACATTATTTGGTGCTTGTTCGATTTCATGACAAAAGAAATTCAAATTGACAATATTTTTAGGTTTCATAATCAGCTTCCCATAATCTTCGATCAATTTGCTTAGTTTGGAAATACCATCATCTTGTGTGAAGTCGATTGATGCCAAAGGAATTGAACCCAATCCTCCATTGTTAGTAACCGCAGCAGCCAAACCGATTGTCGATACTCCTGCCATGGGAGATAGCCAAATTGGATGTTCAATGCCGAGTTTCTGAAGAAATTTCAATTTGAAGGACATGGTGGAGGAGGTGGTGGTGGTGTGGTGTTTATTGGTTTGCGTGGTTTATTCAACGGTGATAGATATTCTGTTGCTATAAATATTCCTCGATATTGAATTGATCGGGTGTAGGTAGATTTTTTCCGGGGGAATAGAAGTGCCAAAAAATATCTCACCCTCAAAGTCCGACATTTTATTCCGCTTTAAGCAATTACTGGCAAATTGGGGGAACTTCAATCTTAACAAAACAGCACAAGCAACAAGAATCTGCCTTCTTGCCGAATTCGCGATAATGGAAATGAGGATTTGCAATGATTAGTTAAGATAAGATTAAGTTTCATGATCGTTGGTGATGGTATGAAATGGCTATACACGAATTTTAAAAAGGGAGGTTCTGGTTCTTTTAAAACAAACGAGAACAAGTCAGGTATAAAATATGTTTTGATTGTGAGGATATCGTTGCATTGGGTCATGCCATTCATATGTCAAAGTTGCTGCTATCTGGTGATGTTCACGTAGAATGCGATGTTTTTGGTGTGGATATGTAAACATTTGCCGCAAAAAAAGAAAACAAAAGCAAACATGGATGGAATGTCTTGGCCAACAAAACTGGCAAAAACAAATCACACAATATGGAGGAATTTGCAGCAACATAGAATTGTAAAGGCATGTGTCGTATAGAATAAAGAAAATGAGTTAACCACCTTTGGTAAAGTATTAACAACTCTCTTCGTTTGTGGCATTTGCGAATGTTCTTGTTGTAAGCAGGACTGTTTTTGTTTTACAAATGACTCAGTAATTCACTGAAAACAAGTTTCTACTTGATATGAACAGCAAATATCAATTGAGTAAATGACATGAGATTGAACCATACTCAATTGCATAACTCCCCCTTCCGTTTCAGTTTTCCTAAAATAGTGGAACTTGGAACCATAAGTATAAATATGGATACAAATGTCTTTTTCAATGATAGTTCATTTTCCTTTTCCATCCTCATTCACAATCTCATTTATATCTTCGACACTATGAAATTCACGTCAGTTATTTCAATCGTTGCTTTGGCTTCCGCTTCTAACGCTTGTTTGCTAGGAGGTTTGGTAGGTGGTTTAACCGGTAGTTCAAGCAGCTGTTCTACTGGTTACAGCTGGGCTGACTTTTGCAAAAGTTTTGGTGTCAATGCTTCGGTTAACCAGCCAGCAGTTAGCTCTTGTGGAACTTCACAGTGCCAAAAAACTTGCTCAACTTGTTAAATTGTGTTTTATACGTGTTATTCCCAACTAGTTAGAGTTTTATTTAGTATTTTTATACTGAATATTTGTTTTTTTTTTTTACTTATAAAATTTATCTTAAAATGTAGTTCGTTAAAATTTGACATATATTAGAAGAATCTAATTAAGAAGTCATACATTTTGTTGCAAATGTTCTTGGAAAAAGAGTGCTGCAATAAATATTGAATATAAAGACAAATATTCTATATTAAATAGTATATAAAATATATGTAAAAACAATCAACAATCGACCAGAACCACTTCTTCTACCAACTTATTCTTTTCTTTGGAAATCACCATCGCTGTCAATTTACCACCTTTATCACATCCAGAATCCAATCCTTTAGTAAACTTTTTCAAGTTCAACCCCCTGCTCGCATCGTGCCCGTAATAAACAACATGATCTGCCGGATAAGCACCTTTGTATCTATTGTATATCTTTGACCAAGACTTGCCGTCGGCAGGATCACTAGTCGGAATATCATCGTTCTTACCTTTAAGTGAGCGGATCTCCAAGTTGTCCAACGGATTCTGGTCTTTGATGGTTAAATCAGGTCGTAATCCAGCATGCACTGCCACTCCTTCACCATTCGGCACATTGCCCAATTTTTTTATCACCGAGCATCTGTTGATGTATTTGACATGTCGTGGTTTTAATGATTTGGCAAGTTTGAAATCAACATTCGCTTCATACATGATGTTGTCGTTTTCCTCGTCCCCAAGCCCACTCATATACTTTGTTGATGGATGATAGGTGAATTGAGGTTGGGTTAAACCTCGCAAAGTAGCATATTTCTTTAACACAGAATATTCATGGTTACCCAACACACAATCGATATCATCTTTATTTTCGATTAAATAATCAAGCATTTTGATGGAATCAGGACCTTTGGTTATAAAATCTCCAAGAAGTACAATATGATCCTTTTTAGATTTATAGTGTAGTTTGTTAAGTAAATTTTGAAACTCTTTGAAATGTCCATGGACATCACCAATCAAAATCAACCGGGAGATCTGTGTTTTTTCCAGATGTGGATGTAATGAAACCGCTAGTTCGGAAATGTTTTCAATTCTTGAAATTGAATCAACTCGAGGTGTAAAAACAAATGAAATATAGTTAAGAAAATAGATAGTCGATACGATAAATAAAGTTGAAAAAGGAACCAATCTTTTGAGCCAGCGGTTGCCAAGATCTCTTTTGTACGATGAGATATCCTTTTCTGTATCAGGTAAATGTTTTTCTTCGTTAGCAACGTCCGTGAAATGTATCATAGCTAATGGTTTGGTTTCATCCATGGTGATTTTCAAGGAAGGAAGAAAAATAGATAGAGGTTATGCGGAAGAAAAAATTGTTTATTATTTTTTTTTTTGCGATTTTGACACAATCTCGTGTCTGTCTTGCAATGCGGTTGCAATTTTTTAGTCCATTGTACATGGACGTATAGTTGTGAGATATCGCATATAACAATTTACAACTATAGGTGATCTAACAATAGTCTCCTCCTATTAATGCAAGCAACTGGAACATGTGAATGTCTAGAACACGATACCAGCTATAAACTACAACTGTATTTAAGGTTGAGAGTGAATGAGCACAAATCGAATATGCGTCCATTGTTATTGTCAAAAATATTCGGCAAATGCAACCACATGCACTTCAATTTTTTATTATCAGAAAATGAAAATAAGTGGAGACAACTTATTTGTGATAATAGAATAACGTGGTGTTTTGGTAATCCCCACAGGGACCATTGGGGTTCACGGCCTGAAAAAGAACACAGTTCGATTAACTCAATTAATTCTGATTGATCTGAAGAACACCCATTCTTGGTTAACGTCAACCATGATGAGGGAGATGTAAATACAGTCAACTTCATAAATCCTCTTTCCCAAGATAGTTAAGTCAACGTATACGGTAAATGCAAAAACGCCACTACGAACCTAAAATATATGAATCTATGATGTTCCTTAGCGTCCTCCCACACCTTCTGGTCTTTCCACTTCTTTTTGTATAATGGGGTTCTTTCTCAACAACTCCCGCAACTCTCTGCCTACAGTATCCTCTGGCGCATTTTCATACGGTTCACTATGCAACGCCTTAATACTGGCATCCCTGTCAATGATATCAACCATTCGCTTGAACTTCAAGAAAAGCAATTCTGATCTGATCAACAACGGTGGCAATTTCATCTTCATCGACAACTGGTTCGAGTACTTCAACACTTCGGAGAAATTCTCACAATGAGCAACAATAAGTCTCTCGTGATCCGATAATATACTCAACTGGAAGAAAAGGTGATATTGTGATGAATAGTAGTCGGTTAAAAACACCTCCCACAATGCATACACATCTTGTAACGGGAACTCTCTCTTGAACCACACCAACAACATTCTAAAACAGAAGAACAAGTCGTTGGACTCGCATTTCTCTAAATGTTTGTATAAATCGGGCAACATGAACTGCAATAG
>JAJLZW010000164.1:0-22586 GCA_030572435.1 Candida labiduridarum | reverse complement strand
TGACTAATCGTTTGGCGACAGCTTATATAATATCATACATTCTGTTCTCACACTACCTTCATTTACTGGCTAGTTTCAATTCAATCAATCAAAAAAACGTGACCACTTTCATAAAGCTGTAGTAGTACATAAATACTGCTACCCAGGACAGACAGCTTTGATCATGATGAATTAAACCATATCAGTTTTTTGGTTGGAATATGTATGTCCCGCCTTGGTATAAAACATTTCGGTCACGTGGTAGAAAAATATTTTTCCCTGGTTTAAATAATTTTGTCGTTCTTAGTTTAAAATTTTTTGTCTCCTTGGTTTTAATAATTTTGTCGCACAAGTATGAAATTTTTTGGCCATTGGTTTGAAAAAAAAGGACAAAGACTGTAATAAAACTCAATACCCTTTGTCTTGTCTGGTTATTTGCCAAAAAAAGGAAGTGACGGGGGTGAAAATGCGAAATGAAATTATTAGTAAAATAGAACAAAAACGGGAGAACTGAGGAGAATTTATAACCAAACATTAAGAATATGTGCATTGTGGTTTTTTAATTTATTGCTCTGGTTTTTTGGTTTAATTAGTTTTGCATTCGCGCGACATTTTTTTAATTGTTGGTTACGAGAAAGATTTTCATGTTCTTTTGAAAGTGTTACAAATTTGGTTTTATCTTTTGTTCAACTTTTTTTTTAGTTTCATCTGAACTTTATTCAGCTTCTATTTTTTTTTTCTTTACCATTGTAAGAGATAATGTGCCACAGCTAAGAACCCAACCAATGCACTACTCGACCCCCCGCCCTTTCCTCCTCGACAACAGCCCATCTACGTGCATACAAACCCAAATGCACAACATCCAATGAGCAGTTACAATTATCCGGCATTTTTCCATATTTGCCATATAAATGATTAGCAAGTCTTCCAGAAGTGGAATTCCGGATATCTGATTACCCAGTTAATTTCGGACAGAACTATGTCACAAAAGTGGATGCCCATCTGTAGTTCAAGTGACGTATTATTTTTATGCAGTTGTATGAGTTTAACACTTGGTACTCGATTGAGGGTAAATTATGAGTATGCCTGCAATTGTTGATGTCATTATCATTTTTGAACTATATGAAGATAAGACTAGAACGGAGTTACGTTCAAAATGTTTAGTCAAGAGCATATGGATTATCCTTGGTTTTTTTTTTTATTACTTTGTACGGTAAATTCCCAAAAATAACTCTTGTTGATGACAAATCGTACGAAACGAACGGAACTCCTTGTCCGTGGTGTTTGCATTTTCATTTCCAAAAGTATACTGACCGCCTTGGAAAGAGTGTTTAGTTAGCAATGGAGTCCCGACGAAATGTATTCAATAACATCTTTTCCCTCTCAGGTGAGCCCCCTATTTGATGGATCAAGAATCGAGCAAAATTTACAGTCAATTAATTAGACGTATATGCAACTGCAATTGCAATTTCAATACCATTAAGGCGTCAAGAAAAAACAACAAATTGCCAACAATTAATGAAACTTACTAGATTCAGAAGACAATGATCATCATATGTTCGTTTCATGGTAACCACACAAACACACTCACACAGCTTCTGATTGTTGCATATTTAGCATGGTTTTTCTCACATTGCAGTGCTCATAATTATCATAGAATATACGAACTGTACAAAAATCAGGAATTCAATGCTGCTTTCTAGAATTCTATCACAGCAAAGACTTAAACATGATGTCATTTCATTACTGGTTCTCCCTCTCTCTCCCTCTCTCTCCCTCTTCCTATGTGTGTGTGTCTAGTGCATCCAACGCATATCATTTGGTCATGGTTTTTGGACTTCTAAAATTAACTTTCTATACGATTACAAACCCATATGCAAAAATTTGAAAAAAAAATAAACAATCATCACGATATTCGTACCAGTGATTAAAAATCATACGAACGTACGGCATGGATGGTATACACAACTTCAACGGAAGTCCAGCGAGAGAGACGGGTCGGGGGCTGCATGAGAAAATCTTATGTTAGCCAGAACTTACCTCGGAGGTCCGCTAGTTATCCGTCTAATCTGAGATAATCATGAAAATTATCTGCAAAATAAAAACACTAATCAAAGAAAACGAGACGAAGCAAATAATAAGATCGCGTAAACTTGCTTCAAAATGGTGAGACAACTTTAAATCATGGAAATACGTATGCGTCATTTTTCCGTTATAGTAACTATCCATAATCCACAACAGAACTGAAGCAAGAAAATGAATTGTGCGGAGGGGGGAAGAGATGGGTTCTACTTCATCAAGCACGTGGAAATTCTTATTGCTCTTCTTCAATCTTGATGTCATAACCACAAATGTATCGACCCATCCCCCCTCCTATTGTCTGTTTCGTCACCCCCTGGATACCTGAAGTTTAATTAGTTTTTGGTTATTGATTAATTGTGGTCGAATATATTATTTCCGGTCTTTGGGATCTGCAAAATTTTTTATATCCGGTAACGATTGTTCATGATTAGTTGTGGCAAGAACAAGAGAATAGAGGGAGTGAGAAGGAAATATGGAAGTACATAACCCGTCATATATCCGTTATATTGCTCCAACGGAACTATGTACCAAACACCCCTACAAATATCACAACCATAAAACACCACCACCCACCCCCCAATCACCACAGCCACATTACACTAGTTCAACTATTGTGTAACAGCGCTTAAAATATGAACGTTTCTTTAAAGGGTAACATCTTTAATATTGAAACAGCAAGATTAAATCGAAGATCAGAAAAATTGTCGATTCGAAAAAACACCAAGGATACATTACATTTTGAAGCAGTTTGTGTGAAGATTTTCTATAAAAAGATATCTATATTGGTGTCTCGCTGTATTTCTCTTTGTCTCTTACTCTATCCCTAATAATTCATTACTTCACGGCGCTAATGTGTTTCCTCCCAAACGAACCTAATGGAAACTACTTCTTTTTTTCCAATTATGAAAGAAGCGACTTTGTGGAAAGTATTAATTCTTATTACAATTTCAAATTACAATTCTGTTTAAGGTAGAATTTGATTCTTGTTGGATTGCTTCGCTGAGTAGATATCGACGTCACATTTACATCACCATTATGCTGTATCGTCTTCCGCTTATCGCCCTTCCCTTTTCAATGCCTAAGCGTCGTTTTCTATTTTCCAACATAAGAATGACATCATCAATATTTTTTTTTTTTGCAAATAATGCAAACCACAACTTTCATGTACAAGCCCCCAATCGAGACTAATTTTAACGGCTCTTACTATTATCTTGACACAATACTTTAAATTGAAATAAAAATAAACACAAACACAAACACAAAAAAAATACTCGTATACAGTCTTTTTATTTTTAATTCAAACTAGCGCGCTAAAATTATTCATACATGTAAGACAAAATTATTCATAGTACTTGTAGAAAAATGTTCATACTAAGGCGGACAATATTGTTCATACCTATGCGACAAAATTATTCATAACACGTGACCCTTAATTTTCATACCAAATAACAGCCAAAATTGGTTTGAACAATTAGTGAGCACTGGTATTAAAATATATTTTTCATTGGTATTAATAATTTTGACGCACTAGTATTAAATTATTTACTAGACTTGGTACAAATAATTCTGGCGCACTAGTATAAAAATTAATGATCACTCGTATGAAAAAAAAGTAAAAAGACTGTATACACATTCAATCATTCAATCAATTGCAATGCTAAATGACACAATTTGTCATGGAATTCCTTCTTCGAAATTTCGCTACCGTTATTATTCCCAGTACCTCCTTCGAGTTGGTGAAGATTAAATAGTTCACTGATGTCGGAAAATAACCCAGCTATTCTATTTATCGATTCTTTATTGCCTGAATTTTTAAGCGGAGTGAATAATTTCTTGATCTTGGTCTTATAAGTATTATTAATATTAACATTCACATTGTTATTCACCAATTCATTCTTAATATTCATTTCAATCAATTTAATCTCTCTTGCTCGTAAACTTATGAATATTGTCCTTGAGGTAACCTCTTCATAGACGCTATTATTCTGATAAAACAACAAGTCATTCTTCATATTATTCATCACTTGTTGATCTAACTTAGGATTTATAGGACACGATTGTACAGAAAACTCTGGTCTAAATTCATCACTAAATGCAACTATTGGCAATAACCCCTTATGTTTGAAAATCGTCTCTTCTGTTTCATCAGCCGATTTGACTTCCAATACAGTATTATTACCATCCATCAAATGTACTCTTGGTTTATTGTCCATGATTGATTTGCATTTCTGTTTGATCAAACTTCTATCATGCTCGGCTATATTTTTAACCATATTGTCTTGAATCAATGGCGTAAAAACACTGGTTTTGGTTCGCTTTATCTCCAATGTAGGTATGGCCCGTGTGTTGTTTCTCTCAATTAAACCATCTTCTTCATCCATAACATTCATCATCATACTTCCGGCTCCTGTCATTGCTCCTGATCCCCCTTGTTTATATAAGCCATACATGGACTGGGTTCTTGATAATCTGCTTGGGGTCATGGAAAGCAGCAGCAGCTGCTGTTGTTGTTGTTGAACTGGTGTGCTACTGAGACTGGGGTTGCTATTACTTACAATGTTAATGGGGTTCGTCAGTATTGGCTGGAAAGTATAATCTTCAAATTCAACCACTGGGGAAGGTGACCTTAATGAAATGGCAGATGGTCTACTATTCATCGTGATGACATCATCAAAATAGCCAGTCATATTACTACCATTAATATTATTGCTATGACCAATACTGGTGCTGGGTGCAGTTGCTCCACTTCCAAATGAATTTTTCCATTTTTCAACAAAGGAACCACCAAACTTAGTTAACGAATAATTTGAAGAAGAATATGATGAATTCAACGACGACGACAAATATGCCATAGATAATGATCCTGGTGTAGATGCTTTGTTTTCCTTAATTGGAATGCCCACTGCATGAGATGTTTCAACATTGTAAGGGTCCACTGTGATTGAAGTTGAACATTTATTTGGAATCTCCCATCCTTTAAGCGAAGTAACTGATTTAGCTAACGAATTATCTGACGATGATTCTCCAGAGCGTGACTGATAACGATTCCTTATTGGGATTGGTTGGGTATTATTGTTGTTGGTACACTCATCGACTATTTTGTCTTTATCGATGTCACTATATCGCTTTTTGTTGTTGGAATCATTATTAGGAAAGCTTTCGGCTTCGGATATTTTTACATGTTTCAGGTTGGGTATCAATCCATTTAGTATAAAGATCAATTTCTTAGCAACTATGGGGTTACCTGTCATGACAACCACTCGCGTAACTTCTCTTGTATTCTCACAAATATTTGCAAATGGCTTTCTACTCAACAGCTTACGATACCGTATTAGTATCGCAAATAGACTGGCTAAAAACGAAGTCGAATAATCGGAGTGTTTCCCATCTTTGAACTCTAACCAATTCAACACTTCTAGCACCCAGTTTATCAACATTGGATTGTATTGAAAAGTTTCATTCTCTGCAGATGATTTCATCAAAGTATTTGAATTTATTAGTTTCGGAATATTATGGCTATAATGCACTGTTTTAATTAGTTTGACCAATTGTGGGTTAATTTCAAAATCTCCCTGTAGGATATAATTGGGAAATTGGATCCTCTTCTTAATCAAATACTGACATCCAGTAAAATTATTGTTATTGTCATAATTAAGTCCTGCATTCAAATGCATTAACAATTTCTTATAAATGAGCTTCTGTAGTAGGATCATAAAATGAGTTATTTCATGCCAGTTGTTGAAAATCACATCATGCATTGCGCATAGCGATTCCAAAGGTATCACAACACCGATGGCAAATCTACTGTTGACATTATTATTTTTCGTTGCATCGTCTTTAATGGAGACTTTCCTTATGCTGGATTCTTTAACTCTTAACGCAGGATGTGGTTGCCATTCGTTAGGGTTCATGTTTAACAATGAGGGTAATTCCGTGAATTCTCCATCACTGATTGAAAATAGTCTTGTGATAAGAACAGACGAGTATGGACCATATAATGAGTTCGTCAACGCAGGAAGGGTATGTATTTTTGTAGTTGATTGATTTTCATTTGATGGCAACCCACATCCAAACATATAATCGTTTAAATCGGATACGCTGTGATAGATTTTCGAAGTAACCATAGTTTTTGATTGTTTTTTAAAGTTTGATAAATCCTGTAGTGGCTTGCTTGGGAAATTTTGTGATTTTTGTAGTTGTGGCTGTTGCTGTTGTTGTTGTTGCTGTTGTGGAGGTTGCTGTTGCAGCAGTTTGGTATCTGGAGATGCGATATTACTGGCACTGTCGAACAAAACCTGTTTTGAACGAAGGTTACCACCATCTTGAGATATGATAATTCGAAACAACTTGCTATTGAATTGAAAAGGTTTGAGTTGGTTGGCGTTGTGGGTTCCATATAAAATCTCCCTAGTGTATGCATCTTCGTAGGAGTTGGCCAATCCTGGAGGCGAAGTTGGTTTCGAAGGAGCTTGAATCAGTGGAGAAAGGGGGTGTTGATATTGTTGCTGTTGATAGTGGCCATGATGAGGAGTTGCTGTGGTTGGCTGGGGTGTGGGTGTACTTTGTTTGAATAGTCTCCCTAACATTATGATGGTCTTGTATTATTAAGTGTGGATTGTGAATGGTCTTTTGTGCTCCTGCTAGTGATACTATTTCTTGGTGATTTTCTTGTCTTTTCTTTTTCTTATCAGTCTTGCTTTCTTCTAATGGTGGTCTTCCTCTTGTGTGTTAGTGACACATCTTACCTATGACAATGTGAAGGGCTAATGTGGAAGAGTAATAATAGTAAGTTGGAAAAAAAAAAGGAATAAGAAGAAATGGTATAAGTTGTGGAAAGGTAAGTAGAAAAAGATTAATGTGGTTGAGGGATTTTTTTGGTGTTGTATTTTTTTTTTCTTGTGCTGCCTGCCTGAGTTACAGAATAAGAAGAAGAAGAATTTGTGTGATGTTACTCGTTTGGGGTTTGGATTTATTATGTTTTGTTTTGTGTGGGCTTTCTCTTTGACGGACAAACGACGATTGAACTGAGTTAAACTGATGATTATTGTACCAAGGAGATTATAAGAATGGGAGAATGGTAGGAGTAGGAATAGGAGATAACAGTAGTTAATGTGAAGAAGTAATCGTATAATAAAGAAATTCGGAGTAATGCAACCTATTAAGAAAAAGTTGAATTACTTATAGCTTTACTTAAGAAGAAGATAAATATAATTATGCGCGCCTTACTAAAATCCAACAAACAAAAGTTTTCTTCTATTTCTATTCCTTATTTGTTCTGTTACTGTTATGTGTCTCTTCCCCCGGAGTCAACTGTACACGACTTTTTTTTCTTCCTTCGTAACTCTCTCTCTCTAACTCTTTCTATCGCTCTCGCCCGCTAGACCGCAGTAGAAGCGAGTTCCAAAATTGGAAATAATACCCGGTCATTTTGCACTCTTCTCCGTTTACCCTTTCCTTGTACAGGGATACTCCCCCGTCAATATGTATTGGAATCTTAACACAACATCCATACCATTTAATTCAACTGTAATCAATTTTTTCTACGCTGACAACAGACAAGATAAAGACAAAGAACAATAGCAAGAACCAGGGGCAAATAAAAATGTATCATTCCTCTACTTAACAAGCGGTAATGTACCCCTCTGCCTTATAAAGGTTATAATATTGTTCGGAGTCAATGTTTCATTGTCTACTTTCTTATTCGTCTAAGTCATGCAAGTAATTAATCCTGATCTTCCCTTCAACCAATCAGCATTCAAGGATCAGGCAGGTGTCGTGTTATCAACTCATTTGTTCATAGACCCGTGCTCGCGCCTGAGTGAGATGGGCCGAAAATGTGGGGGCGGGGACGCACCACGCAAGGCGATTGTTGTTCGTTGGAAGTCCGCAAATCAAAATCAAAATCAAAATCAAACTTTATATTTTTCTGCTGTAAATCAAAGCTTAAACTATTAACCTTAATTAGACAACACTATGTATAACAGTAACAAGAAAATCCACAATTGATTAAGAATCAATGTTCAATAATCTGCTTTTTAATCTACACTTTGCTAACAACATCTTCTAATACGTTGAGGAAAATATCAGCATGTTTCTTTTCAAACACCAAGGTTGGTCTCAATCTAATTGAGTAATCACCACAACCTCCCAAATTGACACCACGTTCTCTAGCAGCCAACAAGATCTTGTTTCTGAGACCAGCATCAGAACAATCCCAGGCAATAAAAGTACCAAAGTTTTCACCTCTCAAGTTGGAAACCTTTTGTGGGTATTTGGATAAAATGGTGTTCAAGTTCTTGTACAAGTAATCACCAATTTGAGCAGTCTTGGTAACCAAGTCATGTTTAACAATTTCTTGATAAATACCTTTGGCCAAGATGGCTTTGGATGGATCACCACACCAGGTGTTGAATTGTCTGTATGGCAATTTAGGTTGCAAATCTGGGTTGCTAAAGTAGAAACCAGCAGCTTGGAATTTCTTGGAGAAGGTAACCATATCTGGTGGAGAAGTCAAGTTCCAATGTTCATGAGCCCACATCTTACCAGTAGCGGCAACACCAGTTTGAACTTCATCAACAATGAATAAAGTACCGTGTTTCTTAGTGATGTCTCTAATTCCTTGGAAGAAGAATGAAGTGGCATGGTTGTCACCACCTTCAGATTGAACTGGTTCAATGATAACAGCAGCAACCTTGGATGGTGCATTTGCAATAATGGATTCCAATTCATCTAAGCAACGTTGTTCTTCGGCTCTGTTTTCAGTTTCAAATTCAGATAATGGGTATTTCAATTGTGGGAATGGAGCCTTTGGCCATGGGAAAGCTGGAATATCCAATTTGTGAATAGCCTTGGATCTAGTAGTTGACAAAGAACCAAACAATCTACCGTGGAAACCTTTATCAAAGGATAAAATAGTCATATCGGAAGCACCTGGCAATTTATTTTCCATACTTGATTTGATTTCTTCTTCAGTGAATGGTTTATCACCTCTCAATTTGGCATGTTGGTACATGAAAGCAGCCTTATAAGCAGTTTCATTAGCATCGGATCCACTCAATGCGGTCCAAATTCTATCCATACCTGGAGGAGCAGCAGCCAATAACCCATCTTCAAGAATTTGTCTATAGTTAGTGGATGGGAAACAAGCCAATGCTGGACGGTTAACAATTGAATTAACCATTTCGTCGGATTTGGCAACTTTGATCAATTCAGGATTGTTGTAACCCAAAGCAATGGAGGAAATTTGACAATAAACGTCTAATAATTTGTTACCATCGGCATCACTGAGATAATTACCCAAGGAGTTAAAATAATCAACAACGAAATAAGTAGCATGGTTATCATAAACTTCACCTAATTCATTGTTCAAGGCTTGTGATTTTGGACCTGGAATTGAAGAAGTTTTTAAAACTGGTTCGGTTGGTTCTTGTGGGAAGTAAGTTGCTGCAACTGAAGTGGAGTTGAATCTCTTGGAAATTTGTCTCAAAGAAGACGAGACTCTAACAGATCTGAGCATGTTAGAGAATTATTGATTAAGTTGAGGATGATGAAGGGGGAAAAAAGAGAAGAAAGTGATAAAAATGCAAGACTGATCTCTTGTTATTTATAGCCTTTAGAATTTGGTGAAAAATTTAGGAATGAAATTGAAATACTAAAAAAAAAGGGATTGGTTACCCATTTGGTGGGGCAACTCAAATAGTGTTGGGATTTTGTGTTAGCAATGGTTATCGGAGATGGGTTCACGAAAAGAACGAACTAATCAAACAACTAACTAACAAACGCGCGAGTCGAGCACCGATCCATGCACCCACCCGCACCACACGCATACAAAAAAAAACAAATTAATTATACGAGTCGTGCACCTCTTGCAAAAGATTTCGCTTGTATTAACTACCTTCAATAGCAAACATACTTACAAACATACGTTAAAAAAGAAAACACCAATCAATCTCTCTTCCAACGAACTTGACCAGGTTGACGTCCATAATAGATACCACCTACTTCCAAATTAGTATTCCATTGATCGATATATGAACATAAAGCAGTACTCAATGCCATTTCTCGAATCATCTTACTTTCATCAATAAACAAGGTAAATCCAAAATCACCATTAGGTACAACTTTCCCAATACGTTCTCTAACTTCTGATTCTTTTTCACCTAAATTATGAACTCTTTCTAGCCATTTACCTCGATATGTCCATTGATAAGTATGACCATCTGCCAAAGAAAACATTCGATAACTATCATTAGCATCCACTCGATGATTAATTATATGCCAACCCAATTCAGCAGCTGGTGCAGTTGGAGCTCGAATTAACAATACATTACCTCTTAATCCAGCTCTAATATTAGCCATAGGTTCATCTTCTCCATTGGGTCCAGTATTTTGAATCTCAGATGAATACATCTTATATCCTCCTTTAGCAGCACGTGAACGTTTAAACCAGAAAATTCTTGAATTTGGATCCGGTGATCCAATAGGATTCTTTCCCTTGTCGGTATCAAAAACGTCAAAGATTTTATTTCCTGATCCAATTCTTTTAATAATGGCATATTGAGCAATGGTGGAAGTGAGGTTGGAATTGGAATCGGAATCGGTATTGGGGAATTCTTTAATGTTGGGGACATAATGGGAGGAATTTCTGTGGGGAGCAAATAAAATGGATTTGGCATGGACTACTGGTCTCATGATTGGAGAAAGGATAAGTTCGATCGGCATGATTTGGATAATAGCAAAATAAGTTGAAGAAAAAAAAATGAGAGAGATTTACCTGAGTGAAGAAGGAGGAGACAAGTAATCTGAAGAAGACATAGGAAGTGATTAAAATTGAACAATAAAAACAGACGTAGGTTTTGGGGTAATACTGAAAAACGAAAAAAGAGTTGCAAAAAAAACATTAAGTAGATATCTCATAACAAAATAAAACTCTCAATTTATTCATCGCACTGAAACAAATTCCAGTTTGTTTTTGCAGTGACGTTGTAAACATTTTATCAAAGGAGTGTTCTTTAGCTCAATATTTTGAATTTTTTTTTTTTTGCACCCATATTTTGCAACTTTATTTAAAACAAAAACAACAATATATTAGAACTATAAAACCGAACAAAAAAAAAAGATACTAAAAAAAAACGAACTAAAAAAGTATAACAAAATTCCAATCCAGAGATACACAACTCCTCTCTTCTTCTCCCTCCCTTCTCCTCTCTCTCTCTCTCTCTCTCTTTCTCACACCTTTTTGACAACTTTTCATTCTACATCAACAAAACACCAGCACAAAGAGCAGCCAAACTGCCAAACATATTCATATTTTCAACACCAGCACCCATAGCTCCATTATGAGTCTTAGTAGTAGTTGTAACCGTTACATTAGATAAATTGTTATTAGCATTATTATAATTATTCTTCTTATTGCTATTATTGTTGTTGTTGTTGTTGTTTTGATTATTGTTGTTATTTTGACTATATTGATTCTTACTTGGACTTGATGATTGTGAACCTCCAGCAACTGCAGCAGTGGGAGAAGCAGAAGCTGAAGGGGCAGGGACAGCTGGAGAACCTGCAGAAGTTAAACTAATGGTAGCAATTAAAATCGTGACAAGTTTTGTATATTGCATCTTTATATTTTATATTGTATTGTAGTTATTGGTCGATGGTAATGAGTATGATTATGTGAGTTTTGATTATTTCTAAAGTGATTAATAATTCAAAAGAAATGAAGAATAAAATATATGAAGAACGTATATTTTAAAAAATTCCCCAAAAAAAAAAAGGAAACCCCCTCAACGGGAAAACATCAGGGTTTTATATATTCCAAATTTTCCATCCCTTTAAAGATTTAGGAAGTAGGAAAAAAAAAGCAAAGGGTAAGCTGTCCAGGGATGGCTGTCCAGGGATGGGATGTTGTAGTTTCCTTGTATCAAAATAACTCAACGTCTTTTTTCTTTTTACATCAAGAAACATGATACCCCTATGTCCTAAATTATTGTTGCTATATAAAAAGTTTGAGGGATTATTGTTGATATGATAACGTTTATTTCTATTCTTATGCTTAACAGGGTTTGAATGTGGATAACAAAACCTTCAAATGCGTTGTTGTTTCCTATATTTGAATTGTTCACATATCAAAAAAAAAAAATCCGATAATGGGCCCTTGGATTAAAGCAATGCATAAGCATATTTCTATGTATTATTATTAATGTTACTATTAGCTATTAGTTATCTATTGTTTTTAGTCAAAAAAAAGAGAATTATCATTCTCCCGTTTTTGTTTCCTTTTCTAGTACCTTTTCTGGTACTTTATCTTTTATCTTTTCAGCTTCATACATTTTTTGTAATTTTATAATATCATTAACTTGTAAAGTATAACTCCAATATGAATTATCAATCATAATTAAATTCATAAAATAATCTGGTCTCATACCAATTCCTAATTTATGATTTTTCTTATAATCATCTAATAAATTTTTAGCCCTTGGGAAATTTCTATTTATCATTTCTTTTAATTCTAACATATGAAATTTAGTAAAATTCATTGTTTTGTACCATTCTTTTAATAATCCTTCATTCATTAATAGATCCAAATGATCATTGATGGTTAATTTATTCAATTTTATTAAAAATTCATAATTTTCCAATCCTTTTGATGGTGCATGTTTGGATATCCAAGTTTTTGATTTCTTTAAAAAATCTTTGATGACATCGGTTTTGTACCAAATTCGGAAATTGTTCAAATAAGTGTATGAACGATGGGTTTTTTTCGTTAATGAATTCAAATTGTATTCATCATTTAAAATGTTTATGAAATTTGATGGGATATAAGCAAGTTGATTTTCAACTAGGGTTAATACCAATGGTGATAATTCATCATAGGAAGTAACATGATTGTTTCGACAATTGTAAACTTTAAGCTCTTGGTTTTTCAACAAATGGTTAATTTCATTAGGTTTAGAATGCATGTCAATGAATTTCTTCTTTAATGGATCCATGGCAATAAAATTATCATATCGTGATGGGGCAGGATGATCAGTTAACGCCAAACCGGTGATATCAATATATAAACCTGTGTCAATGTCAATGAATCTAGCATCAATATTATTGTTCCCATTACCTTTTTTCCTATGAGTAATTGATGATCCAACATCAATAAAATATCTCCCCATACCGTCAAATTCACTATATGTATCACCGACATTTTCAATAACTAATGATTGGTTAAAGTATCTACCAAGTTTATACAATTCAGCAACTGGCATTTGTACATCAATATCAGTATCCCAAGGAAATGCAATCCCATTCCAATACCATGAAAGTAATGATCCATGGGCAATCCAAGTGATGATTCCATTTTCCCTAGCAAAATTCAAATAATTTTTGACTAAACGATGTAAAATTAAAAACTGTTCATCTTTCCCAATAGTTATTCCTCTATAAAATCTCCAATCATAATGTTCACCCATCCAATCATTTCTGGTTTTTTTCAATAATTTAGCTTCTGAGAAGTATTTTGGTGGATCGGTACATTTATGACTATACGTTATTGATTCAAGAAATTTCCCGTCCATGGAATTTGAATCTGGTTGTTGTGATTTCAATTCCTTGATCACAAGTTCTGGTTCGACATCGAATAATTCTTCCGGAATTTTCAAAGTATAATTAGTGAAGGATTCTTGATTTACTGGAGGTGGATGAGAACGAACCAAAGATTGGTAACTTTCTAAAACATTGAGTTTATCTGGGTATGAAATATCACGAATCATATTGTTGTAAAGTATCGAATTATTTAAATTGTTGATTTCATAGTTTTTAACTGGAATTTGATAAGATGTGGAATTAGTCAAGAAGATTAATTTTCTTGGAGAAGGGGCCGTGGAGTAAAGATAGGATTTTCCCAATAATTCTCTATTTGGTCTAGATTGGGGACCAGTTGGTTCAGTAATTTTGTATCCTAATAAAGAATTTGGATCTGGTTTGCAATACTTATTGATATCGAATATGTTCGACCCTTCAATGATGTCAGTTTTACCGGAGATGTTAAACATTGAAGAGCACAAGTTCATTTTCTCTGGATTAAGGATATATTTTTGCAATTTCGAGATATCTGTCCAATCAGACCAATGGAACGGTAATTGCAACTCCCTCTCATTCTTCTGTTGATTTGAATGATTTTCGATGTATTTATAATAAACTGATAATGTTAATCTTGGATCAAATGGTTGTACTAAAGGTTTGTATGAATTATGTTTGTAATAATCAGGAACTTCCACATGTAATGGTATGTACTGTTCCTCATTCAAATCCCATAAGACGTTCCCACTTTCATGTTCAATCTTGAAGTTTTTGATATTTTTCATTTGCTTTAAAAAGTTTTTATTTGTCTCTAGATTATGTTGCGATTCCAAGATGGAGTAATACCATTGATTGAACTTGAGTCTGATTTGTTTGTTGAGTTCCTCTTTGTATTGTGAGACTGATGGGATTTGGAATACGGTGGTGGTTGATATATAGAGGGTGTATATGATGGTGATGAATAGTATTGATTTCATTAGAAATCTTGGGGATAACAATTTGTTTAGTCTAGGCATGTTTGATATACAGTGTTGATATTGATACAGCTGTGGAAAAAGAAAAGGAATGAATAATACAAAAAGGAAATTAAGTTGATCTAGGTGAGATTGTTGTAATGAAATAAGAAGCGATAGACAAGGGAAGTAAAATCGAAAGCCTAAACGTAATTGGAAATGTAAAAGTTTGTTAGGAAAGTAATTGAATGTAGATCACAAAATCGTTTAAAATGTACAATTCATATAGGAATGTGACGATCCTAATAAGAAGAAGAAAAAAAAATACGTTAAGACTAGGTGGAAGGCGGATTTGGTCTTATTTGTATACTTTTTAAATAAATCAATCTGGCAATCTAACAAATGGTGAACAGGAAGAAGAAAAACACGAAGAATTAAAAAAAAAAAAAAAAAATTTGTTTGATTATTGTTTATTATTTGTGTGTTATTTATTTAATTGTGCAGAATTGGATTTATTATATTTGACATTCTTTGGACCTCTCTCTCCACAGAAATGGATGGTTGGGTCGGTGAAACTGCAAGTTTCCTGCAAGACTTAGATACGAACACACCTAGCACAATTCCATTACTTACCAAAGAATTACACAAACTGGAATCCGCTCTCGAAACTTATCTAAGTTAAAGTTGGCAATTAAAAGATAAGTTATACGGCACCAAAGAATGAACATAGTTAATTTAAACAAACGAAGATAGCAAGAATGAGTTAATGTTGTGCATTCTCTAAAAGAAAGAAAAAAAAAAAAAGCAAGAGAAAGACTACCGATACATGCAGATCATACTAAACTACCATCACTCCAGAACGTTTGTATCTCCCACTAATATTTACCCTGGTGGTAATAGACGTATGTCCTTCTATTTTTGTCTACGTCATGCACTGAATATTAGCAACCTCCTGATGGATAAGCTAGATTGTTTGATGTGTATATTCTTGTTGTGTCTTGCGACCTCAACCCCTAAGATTGTCGCAGAATTTTGTTGTCTTTTTTTTTTTGTCATTTTTTTTTTTTTAGTGCCGCCAAGAAATATTTTGCGGCACTCCAAAACTCAAGACAGCAGATAGTGGTCGTGTGACATCTAAAATATGACATTGTGACTTTTTTGACTTTTTTGACTTTGACTTTTACTTTGGGGCACTGCACACAATATCACACGACCACCACCAAAATGACAAAAAACGCGAACAATAAAACCGTCGATCTTTTGTGGGGGAAGCGTGGGAGGGAATGGGTCGGCACAGCAATCAACTTTGGCGGAGAGAGATATGCCAGGAGAACAAAATACTATTACACAATGGTTTGATAACTACTATTGTTTGCTATTGGCCACAAGACTGTTACTTGAAACTCAACATCATCTGATTTGGCAATTCGATACAATTGTTTTCCCCTTTTTCATATTTAAGGTGACATTGTACTCATTCCAATGTATAACCGATGCCTCCATACTTGAGACACGACCCAATGTAATATTGTGGTTCCAGACCCACACTAAAACAAAGAGCAACAAACCAACCAACCAACCAACCAAATACACAACTCTAACTCAACCTTTACACAACACTTGGCACTAAGAACTACGTTGCAGTTATCAGTTTCTAACACAGCCTACACATTGACAACCCTATTACGATTACTAATTTTAATAAACACTCAGTCTACATTAATCATCTATTTCTTAACTTTTGTCCGGTTATCTATGAAATTATCCAATAAACCGATTGTTCGGTACGAAATTTCTCCTTAAAACAAACAAAAATGAAGATGAAATAAGCAATTACTTTTGTACATCCCACATATTGTTTAACCTACTTTGTGCCGTTCGCGTTCATCTAGATAAACAATATATAATGGTTAGGTTGTGAAACAGATTGTTTAAACGAAGCAGGTTCATTCCTAGCAAGGGTTAGAGAGGGGGGAAATTGGGACAAAAAGGCATTTTTTTTAAAAAAAAAAAAATCCGGTCTTATCTCGTTCTACTCACACGATATTAATCCCACTGGTAAATTCTGCTTTGCGCTCTATAAAAACAAAAAATCTACTACTCTATATATCAATCTCTCTAATTAATATATCTTCTTTCAGTTCTGATAACGAACCTAATAGGTCCACATTTTCATTATTAACCCCAGTTTCTTCGTCGTCGAGCTCTCCATCGTTACGAAATTGTACAATACTACTACTACCAGCGTAAACAACGTCGTCTTCAACTCCAACTCTATTACAACAAAGAGCTGTTACCTTCTCATCACCTCGGAACCATTTAGGTACTATGCTATGTTCATGGTTGACAT
Organism: Candida labiduridarum; assembly: GCA_030572435.1. NCBI lineage: Eukaryota > Fungi > Ascomycota > Pichiomycetes > Serinales > Debaryomycetaceae > Candida > Candida labiduridarum. The sequence goes on along the minus strand of JAJLZW010000164.1, from coordinate 5,654 downwards.
ACGGAAACATCCTCAACACCCAATAGTCCACGGTTGATAGTTCAGGTTCATCATCGTCCAAGTGTAAAGAATCTGCCAATTCAATTCTCTTTGGTAAGGATAACTCTGTTTTCAACGAAGGTGAACTTGGATGTAACCATGCCATAGGACATATCAACAAACTTGCCCTTTGAGTATATGAGCTCAAACTGAATTCAAATTTATTAAATGGAGCTTCAAATTTGTATGGATTCAAATCCATACAGATCCCAATATTGGAAATCACGCTTTTTGTTGTCCCATCTTTGGTGAAATCAAGTTTCACAGTTGGGAACCCCTTGACTGGGTTTTCTGAACTACCCCATTTTTCATCAGTTTCATAAAGAAAGGTCTTTCTATAATTATAAATCAAGTTCCCTGAACCATTGAATATCGCACAACTGTTGTATATGGTTTCTTGTGATATTTCTGGATATCCAATAAATGTTAGACACTTGAATTTCTTACTTATCTCTTGGCCCAAGTTCAAGGACGGTCCATATTTGGCAGTTGACTCTAAATACGGTTTGATGTGGGATGGGTCAGAAAAATTGTATCCAGTGACTGCTAATTCAGGCAACACTATCAAATCAATAGGAGTAATTATTTTGTTTAATAAAGTCTTGACATTGGATATGTTGGAATTGGTTTGCCCTATTCTTGGGTTTAATTGTAGTAATGCAACCTTGATCTTCATTGGACAATAATTGGTGTCGATGGCAACAGCGTGTGGGGGGGCTATCTCATGTCCAATTGGTTGCCGTATTTTTTTTTTTTTTCTGTCGTTCCTTTTTCAATTTTTTTTTATTACTTTTTGTTTGTTGCTGGCGTGTCGTAGTGGGCTTTTGCTGCCAGACGCACTAAGCCTGCTCTCCGCCCAAGATCGTCAAATTTCGCCACGTAACCAACCATGTCCTAAAAACATTCCTTAGTATGGAACCTAAGTTGTTGTAATCGACAAGGACTATACTCCCAGTGTTATCATGTTCGCCCACTGGGTCTAAAATACGGCATATCACCACCACGTGAAAGCTTCGATAACACGTAGCACCATTTTGTGAAACATTGAAATACTACGATCAACAAAAGCCCCCAAAATTTCAGCAAAGCCATGTCGTAACAAAGATGTTACTAAGGCTGATGGGGGAATGTGTATTTTATCTTCAACACCAGAAAATATTACTAATAATAATCATGTACAAACAGGCATTCGTTGTTTGGTCTTAGTTTTGAATAGACTTTTCAACAATTCCTAAACTCTTACTTCATGCCATCTAAGTTTTATCCTCGGTGATATCTAGTCTCGAATGTCTCTAAATCTGTATCGAATACGCTGGCAGGAGTGGGCTGCATAAGAGAAAATCTTGTTTGCTTTCGACATAGCCTGCAAGACCCAAGCCTCTCTGGTGGACGACGCATTCAGTGTGTTCAACAAGTGGGATCTATTTGACACGCATATGAAATCAATAAGCTGGTACCAATTTCCGGGATATGATGCTATTGGTTAAGAGTGTGGCCCAACTATTCCCCTTCACTCCCTGATCTCACCGATCTCCCGTCCCCATCTGTGCCAGTTTTCCAAAAAAAAAAAAAGTTTCGTGCTTCACTAAAACTAGAAATCTCTTACTAGAGGAATTTAAATATTTTGGGGGGCTTTGTTTTTTTTTTGAGAAATCCTTGTGTGGACAAAACAACTCCTCTACCCAGACCTATCACCTCCTTTGTTATGTGCTGTTCATTGGTAAAAATCCACAATTACCACCCTTATATATTATGCCCATTTCCCTTGATTTTATTTCTAACTCTATTCCTCTTCCCTTACCTCAACCTTAGACAAGATAGTAGTCGTGTGCGTGAATAGCTGGACCCTCACACGACTCTACTGGCCCCTATATTGTCAATTTAACCTTTTTTTCTTCCATCTACTTAGCAATTGTTCCGGAATCACCAGAAAATTTTTCTTGGCAAGGCTCAGTAAGGAAATATTATCAGATACAAAACCGGCCCTCAATTGCTTCCATTTTTCCCCTGGATCGGTTTTTTTTTTTACTTTGAATTTTCCTGTTGCCTTTTTTCCTTTTTTGATTCTACTTCAAATACTGAGCTTAAATACCCATCATTTTGGCTTATATTTTATACATAAGTTTATGACCTGGAGTTTCTTTTTCTCCGACTGTTTTTTTTTTGCATTTCCTCCACCTAAATCATCATCACCACTACAGTTCGAAAAAAAATCTAGTCCACCACCTCCCAACTCCCACGCATGCCCGTTATACGAAGATCTAGAGGTGTAGTGTTTTTTGCTGCTTTCCTTGCTATAAACCTAATCATACTAACGCTATTCCATCTCAAAACCATCAACACTGTAATAATAAATAGCCCAAGTTTTGACTACATAAAACAACTAATCTTGAAAAATAACTCCGCCTCAAACTACCAAGAGGAACACGATGAATTATACACCAAAGTACTTGAGGCAACTTCTGGTAGCGAGCTTTTGGATTCAGAAGTCTACAAATCTATACCAAATCATTACCAGAACGAAAACCAACAACCCGATTCTTTCGATACTATTCAAATTCCGTCAGATATTCCGAAAAGTTATCAACGTTTTGATCCTAGATACACATTAGGGTTATTGTTACAATATATAAATAAGCAAGAAAATGTGCATGATTTAGAAATTCCAAGTTTCCATTGGAGTGACTATGTGGACATGTCGAATTTGGAAAGTAGTTTCTTCAATACTGAAAAACATACATGTCAATCGTTCGACGTTACCAAAAAGAATCCACGAGTGAACCTAAGAGATGATTTAAAAGATCCTCGAGTATATTGTATCGATGATGGAAGAATTGATGAAATCTTAAATAATGAAGATGAGATCAAAAGACATGATGCTGAATTCATAGAAAGATTGAGAGATATTTCCAAGTATCCTATTTCCTCGGGATTCCATATCTTTGGTAAGACAGGAAGAAACACGAGATCTAATAGAAAATTATTGGGTAAATCATATATTCACGACTTTATGCCATCTCCAAACACATTGGTGTTTTTATTACGTAATCACAAACATGTACAATTCAATGTTAACCAAGAAAATAGGCAAAAGATAAGTTATACTCCTGAGATATCCAAAGAAGATGTTACGATTAATTTACTTGAAGAAGTTCAAAAATTATCTGAAAAGCTACCTTCATTTGTCTCCATGCCTTATGAAAAATATTTAAAACATGAACTGTTCATTGATAAAACCCAAGATCTTGTTAATAGTTTATTAGAAAAACAACCCGATTTATCATTATTAAATCAAACCGATAGACGCTATTATGAATCATTGCAAAATTCATTAGTCGTATCGAATCCACCCAAATATTTTGATGAAGGTAAGCTTATTTTAAAAGAATCTAATTATGCTGTTGGAGGTCATTATGATTGGAGATTCATGAGTAGTACGATTAATGGCACCCCGGATTTAATCATTTCTATTCATCAAATGATTAAATCATGGTTAAGATTAACCAATCAATATGGGATAAATACTTGGATTGCACATGGTTCATTGCTTTCTTGGTATTGGAATGGATTACAATTTCCTTGGGATACCGATATCGATGTCCAAGTGCCCATTGAAGAATTGCATAAATTATCAAGACATTTCAATCAATCAATGATTATTGATTTTGGCAATAATGAATCCACTTTGAAATATGGAAGATATTTCTTGGATGTTTCGAATATCATTTCGCAAAGAACAAGGGGAAATGGTAATAATAACATTGATGCTAGATTCATTGACGTAGATACTGGATTATACATCGATATTACTGCATTGGCAATTAGTGAAAGTAGAGGTCCCGTAAGATATGACTCGTTATTAGACGGATCTGGTTTAGAAAGATCAAGTATGGATGCTACCATAACTCAAGAACAAAGAAATAAATATCTACAATCATACAATTGTCGAAACAGTCATTTTTCAAGATTAAGCGAGCTTTCCCCCTTAAGGTTGACCTTAACTGAAGGTGAATTCGCGTATGTTCCAAGCGAATTTGAAAGTATTTTGAAAGCTGAGTATGGTTTGAAATCAATGGCTGATGTCGATTTCAGGAATTTCGTCTATTTGCCAAAATTAAGGTTATGGGTTCCTAAAAAGCAAATTCTTGATTATGTTCTTAAGGATATGACATTGGAAGACAAGACTAAATTGGAAAAAAGTGCCAAGCCAATTACCATTGATCTCGAGGACAAGCAATATTTAGAATATTTGCTCGCTAATGAAGGAAGTCTACTTGATTATTTACTTACATACAATGTCACCATGCTTCATGATACTGAAATTATAGATTTCCTTGATGGTAAATCAACAAAATCAATGTTGTTCAAGGATGGCAAGCCAAATCCTGAATTATTGGCTGATTTAAAACCTGATTTATTTAAATTTAAAGCCATTACTTCAAAATACGATTATGCAAAGAAATTGGATGGTATCAAAAAGTCAATAAAGTCAGTGGTGTCAAATAATGAAAATGAAGAAGCGGAACCTGAAACCACCGACCCTTTCGACAACGCCGAAATAGCAAACGAACTTCCACAGCTAAAACGAAATGAAAGGGGACAGTTAGTTCCCGGCAATATTATAGGTTAAACAGGAAACAATGTAGACTACTTAATATATATAAAAGATAAAAGAATACTGCATTTAAAAAAGAATAGTAAACGTGTTACTTGCTTTGTTTGTTGTAATTGCCATAGTTCTAAATTTGTTCCTGCAATTTGTGACATGGCTTTGGTACCTGAAAGCAACTAAAAAAAAAAAAAAACCGAAACGCCAATTTCAGGATCCACTTTACAGGTTTGTATTTATGTAGCATAATTTTTTTAAAAAAAAAATAACACACAACCACAGATGCTTGTCCATTATGAATAATGATCATAAGGAAACGTTCAGTATATTCTATCGTCTTGGTGTTGGCAGTACTGCTAACATTGATGTATTTCCTATATAACACCAACAATCACAATCACAATCATTTTCAATTCAATCGCATCCCACAGCATGTTATCTTCCCTAAAAATTTCAAAGGAACACAGGATAAGTCATTATTCATCGACGATTCCCAAACTATTCATATTGGCTATCATCCAGAAAATAACGCTAAACAAACATCGAATCGTTTCCACAAATTTGAATTTTCGGTATTTGATTCGAGGAAATACATAGACATGGATCTTGAGCAATGCAGTGCCCTAGAATCTACGAGCGAGATAAGCATTAATAAAGCGGTAGATATGAAAGTATCTCTATTTGAAATACTAGCAAAATTGTTATATGATATCAAACATAATGAATATCTTAAAGAATTGGAACCTTATATAATTCCAGAACTTCTAGTACAGTTGAAACTTAATTTGGTTGAAAAATTTTGGTACAGGTTCTCCGGAAGCGCAATTTGGTTGGAACAATATCAAGTTTATTTCATGATTTCAAGAGTTATTTATACCCCCAAGGGAATTAAGAACCAACCTATATTGTCATTGACATATGCACAAATATATGATGAGAGTTGGAATGAGATACACGGTAAATTGGTCGTTCCAAGTAATGACATTGAAGATGAGAGTAACAATGA
>JAJLZW010000163.1:0-23143 GCA_030572435.1 Candida labiduridarum | reverse complement strand
TGGATTAAAGGTCTGTTAGGGACACGACCTATATCATTAAAATGAAAAGCAGAATCAGTAGCAGGTGTTGAACTCATGATAGTTGTATATATCGTTAGATACCCACTTCCAAGCTCTTATAAAGAGGGAAAATATCGGGTCTATTTATACCCATGAGTATACCCTGCTACTAATTCTGCAGAATATATAAGTCACACATAATAATGAATGACGTATTTATAATATATGGTACTATTTTAGAATAGTAATTAAAACCCATGACAAAGCATGGCATAATACATAAACCAAGTCTATGTAAAATAACGATGATCTATTAAAGATCATGCTAAACACCAAAAGTGGTGTGTAAAAGTCATTCCCGACATTTACAGTGGTGTGCACTTCTTGGGTTAATTTCATTTCTCAACAAAACGAATCTGTCACGCACAGAGTTGGATTACTCCACCCACACAACAATTATCATATCCGCATTGAACAAACGAAAGATCACCAAGTAATTAAAAATATGCGCCTATACAAATCCCTGTAATTATTTCATTCGTTTTTAAATATTCAATTATCACTTTTTATTTCCGAGTCACCAATTCAATTTATCATTGGAGTTATCCAATTTGGTATACGCATCTCAAGTTTTCCCCATGGTACCAATTTCCTTTTTTGAGTTACCAATAGAAATCATCAACTTAATATTCAGCTATGTCGATTATGATACTTTAACGTACATAAAGGATATTCCACAAATACAAGATTACGTTTACGAATGTTTGTACTCAAACGTTGTCATTGGTCGGGACCAAGTAGTTGATCATTTCGAATTGGAGACCGATATTGATAGATTTATAGATGGCCACAGATGGCATTTTGGTAATGACAATTTCACTTCATGTAATGGCGTTGTCAAATTGATTCAAGTAATGGAATTGCATCCAACGATCAAACCGAAACAAATCATATTCTGTCACCCCAAATATCTCCTTCAATTACACGAAAGAAAACCGCACGTCTTGCGAGGGGCTAAAATTGGGATATCATTTAAGTGGTACGTTCAAAATAAAACTTGGGATATTGAAGTAATTGAGAAGTTAATTGAGTTACCTTATACATATGATTCACTCCGATTCCTTTCGAGTTTTGACAGTTTGGGGATAGCTTGGAGCCAAATTCTTCAATTGACTCGCGGTTCAAATAAGGTTGGCATATATACCCCTATTCATGATCAATTCTATCAGCTTGGAGATGGAAGCTCCTTGAAAGAACTAGGTTTACAATATTCAGTAACATCGGATCAGCTTGTACATATCCCTGAATGCTTGACGAAGCTTAGCTGTGCAATTTGGGATCATTCCTATGGACTGGTGACACAGTTGACATTCCCAACAAATTTGAAATCCTTGTATGTTAAATTTCTATTGTTTAGGGAAGTGGACAGTAATACAACAACATTTGACATCAGCCAATTGGATAAACTAGAATCGATAGAAATTGAATCTTCTAGATATCATCTGTTCATGTTACCTAAAAACATGAAATCGATAAGGATATATGGTTGCATAGATTTGGAAAATTTGCATGTTGATCACCCGCAGTTATTGTCGTTCTCGGACACAACCAGATTGAGGAATGTGTTAATAAATGGTGAGACAATGCTGCTAAAGCTACCACTTTGTCTTCGACATTTGCGATTAGCGTCGATGTATTTTTTTGTTCCAAACAGGAAACGAAAACTCGACCAAAATGATGAAAAGCATGAACTAGAAATGCGAAAGCATCGTGTGAACTTACCCGACTCTTTGGTGACTTTAAACGTCAGTGGATATCTGCAAGCCATGTACGATGGCAACACAGTATTGAATTTTCAACAATATTCCTTGCCAAATTTGTCCTTTTTGCATTTCGACACACTTGATAACCTTCGAATATCAGGTAACCAGTTACCGAAATTCTTGACCAAGTTGGTGTTTACTTCTGTGGAAGACGTGGATATGAGCATGTTGGGAGATTTAAGTAAATTGACTGTTTTACAAATTCAGCATTGCAGTATTTTGGGCTCTCAAGTTGTATTGAACTTTCCCAAGAGTTTACGAACATTGGTGATATCTGAAATTTCAAGATCTACAAAGTTGATTTTTACACAAATGCCTCAGATCAGAAAATTGTCCTTGCTGGGGGGTGATGGCGATGTATTCTTGACTGATGATAGAGAGTGTGAGATACCCAATCTAGCTGTTGATACTGATGCTCCTTCTTCAAACTTGAACGTCAATTTCCACTTTCCTGCTGATTTGGGATGGATGGAGACTTTACAAGTTTTGCGATTTAATAGTGTCAATCTCTGGCAACTTCGTCATATCCCTGTAAACCTCAAGCATTTGATTATTCAAAGCTGCAGTTTGGACTGGTTCCCAGGTTACCTTGATGTACCTCATGGGTTGGAATATTTGGATTTGAAGGAGTGCGATTTGGAAATTAGAAGTCCTGAATCGTTTGACTCGATGAATGTTCGATATTTGGATTTGTCCAACAATAGGATGATTCAGTTAGGGTTCGAAGGGTTTTCCGGTTTTGAAAACCTAGAAGAACTTTGTTTGAACTTTATCGATTTATCTAGTTTAGAACCTGAAGAATTGCACGAGGACATTTTTGGACCTCAGATCAAGTATTTGAGTTTGAATGAATGTGCGTTAAAAAAAGCAACCGCCAAGGCAATCATCGAAATGGTCACTTCAAAACCGGGTTTTGAAAGGTTGTTTATCGAAAAGGAATTGGTTGGAGACGAATACTTTGAATTGCTTACGAATCATACGTTTGCTTATGAGGATGGCTATATATAATTGTACAGAATGAATAGAAGTCATGCTGCATCAGCTCTTTCATTTGCTCTCTCACTCGCGCGTTAATTATAGCCACTGGGTATCTCGCAGAGTACTCCTGTTTTTTTGATGAAAAGCACAAAAGGCAAGAGCATCACAGCCGCCGCATCAAGTTACGTACTAGCTTAGTTTAGTACAGTTCTTTTAGATCTAATGCAAACTATTACTACTAACCAGCTCAAGCTATTTGTGCACAAATATGATGGTTGGTTTGAGATTTCTATACGATTATGAAAGTTTTATTTAGTCTTGAAAAAGATTGATATACGCAGGAACATTCACCGGTGGAGTACTACGCACCACCATAGCCACGGTTCTTGCTCCACAGAAACTGCTGCTTCTTCATCTTCTGGTAGTTGTAACATGCACTGTCAGGACGTCAACGCATTTGAAAAACAGTTGTGTCCCAGACGGAAACATTGACTATCTCTGTCAATTATGATACAAACAATACTGGGTTCGTAGTCATGTTCAAGTCACGCTATGACAGGCAACTGGTAACTCTGTAGAATAAGTAATGCAATACCGTGCTGCCTTGTGGTTGAAGCAATCGCGTGTTTATATCTGGTTTGCCTTATGATTGTATTGATCATGCCGCATAGGTATCCCTGTAGAGTGGAAGGATATACAGTATGACCAAATGGGGAATTATACCAGTATCGTCATACCCATTATATCCTTGCAGGCTATGTTGTCATAATATTACATTGCCACTAGTAATACCACACCAATTATACTGTAGGGCTATTATTCACTGGAGTTTAAATGGTGTTCAAATAACGAACAATACTGTATTTGTACAAACATCACAACTTGATACCATGTCTCGTATGCGCTTCTCTCAATCTTGTACTGACATCAATAGTCATAGCTACAATTAAAACAACAGAGTAGCTTTAGACAAGAGTGACATTACCCACACATCTCACTGTGGTACTAAAACAAGCTGCAAGGTCCATCACCCACTTCAAAATATACATTGTTGGATTGCCACCAAGATATTCGTGTTCATTTATAGTAAGAAGTCTTCAACCTAGTAGTACACTCATGCCTATGATAGTCAGCTCTGTCTGTATACTATTCGTCTTTTGTACACGACCTTTGAATTTTTCTGTTGCTCACACTTCTTTGACAAGTAGTGTAAGGTGACGAAATTATGCAGCAACAGTCGTGTCCTACACTCAATTAACTAGACTAGACTGCATTGACTACAAGACTGTCTTGATTTAAAGAAACAAATTTATTAATAATATAAACTACTTACTAAATAAACCATTCACTCTAAATGTTTTCTGGTTTTTCAAACACTCCATTGGAAGCATCAGAGATATCTTCCTTTGTTTCAAAATTGTCCTTTTCAAAGTCGTCTTCGTAAAGTCCCAAATTCTTAGCTTCGTCTTCAACTTCTTGCAAGGATAACTTAGGCATAGTAGCAGCGACTCTCCAAGGTTGTCTCTTTTCAACGTATGCTCTAGCAAAAATGATGTCAATTTCTTCCAAGGATCTTCCGGCGGTTTCTGGATAAAAGAAAAAGATAACTGGGATGAACAAAAAGTTCACAACAGTGAAGAACAAGTAGCACCCCCATCCCGTTGCGGTGATGAATGGAGGCGTAAACATGACTACAGCGAAATTTGCCAACCAGTTCGTACACGTTGACACGGCAGAAGCTGTTGTTCTGGTCTTGAGCGGATTGATTTCTGGTGGGTAGATCCAAGGCAATGGCAAGATTGTAAAAGCAAAGAATGCTATAAACAAAAAAATGCCAACAGCCGCTCCTTTTGCGTTCTGCTTTGTTGGATGAACCAAACAAGCAAAAGAGATAAGGAAGGATACCCCCTGACCAGTAGCACCAATCAAAAACAACTTTCTTCTGCCGAGCGTGTCAATAAGGAAGAACGAAGGTATGGTAAACAATGCGTAGATCGTAGCAAACACACCACCCAAAATCAACGACAACCTGTATTGGGAGTAATTGAACACGGTTTGGTAGAACAACAACGTGGAATAGTAGATGGCAGCATTACATCCCGTCAACTGTTGGAAGAATTGTGTGGACGAACCAATGAGCATCCTCTGGAAGTGGGCCGTCTTACCACCAGTCAACAAGTCTCTGAATCCGGTCTTGGTGTGGGAAGTTCTGTTAACAGCATCGACAATCAAAGTGACTTCGGCAACAAGGGCGTCATCATCAGGAGTGGTGTCGTTCAAGGCCGAAAGAATCTCATACGCTTCGGGTTTCCTATCGTGGGCAATCAACCAACGGGGCGATTCTGGCAACTGGATGATCCCGAAAAGCACCCACAAGGCAAAGAAAATCTGGAACGCAACGGGGAAACGCCATTGAACAGACGTGTTGACGTAAGACAAGCCAAAGTCCAACCAGTAGGCAACCATTGTACCGATAGCAACAACGGCACCTTCCATATTGACCAATTTACCTCTGTTTTCAGCTTTCGACATCTCAGATTGCCACACAGGGATCGTGGCCGTGTTCATACCGTTACCAATACCAGTGATGACTCTCCCAACGACAAACTGTCCTAACGGCCAGTGTGGTCTGAAAGAAGTGGAGGAAATGACCGTACCGATAATGATGATCGTGGCACCAACAATGATCAACGGTCTTCTCCCAACTTTGTCCCCCCAAAACAACGCGACAAGGGCTCCAAAGAAACACCCTAACTCGTAACTCGCAGTGACCGCACCCTGGATGGTGGAGTCGTCCTTGGTGGCTGGGAACTCCCAGTTGAATTGCTCTCCCGAGATAAGACCCAGCATAAGACCTTGATCGTATCCGAAAAGTGAGAAACCGGTGACAGCAGTTGCGGTGATGGCGAGTCGCAAATTTCTACCTCTGAGGCCAGCAGTTCTGGTTCTGGCAGTTAAAAAATTCATGATTGTGTGTGTGTGTCTATGTGAAATTCTCTCTCTATCAAAACTCTAAAAAACGGGGATGGTCTGAAAGTGGAATAGTTATGACAATGCAGAGACAGGTGAAATCAAAAAGATCGGAAGAGTTCTTACAAGATCCCACGAACGTGGAGGAATCGTTCTGCTATTTATAGTTACTCGATCTTCGGCAGCGTACACAACGAAACATCTCAAACACAACATTGAAGGCATAAAAATTCATATAGCAAAAAATACACAAAGGGTTAAAACCAAAAAAATGAACTAAAATAGAAAAATAGAAAAAAAAAAGACTAAAAACCTTGTAGAATGCAATTTCGCAACGCATTGTTTAGAGCGTGGAGGAAAAACACAATAGCCAGATTTTAGAATGATGCATCTACCCGGTTACACTAAACCTGTGTTATGACGTACTACAAAAAGCCTCACAATATCTTTCGGTGCGCCGTCTCGAAACAGCCTTGAGGCAAGCTTCCTAGTACAACTTGCAAGTAAACACCTAGATGTCAGGGACAATGTGTTGTGGTTCACTTGATCCTGTCATCCCGTACTCTCAACCTTTGACATCTGACTCATGCACCCATTCAAGTGTTGCTCCCTCGCATTTTATGTCTTCCTCACCCCTCCCCCTCTTTTAATAAACGGATGCAGTAGCAAACAATACCGCGGTGTACATGCCAGTACAAATTGTTTGCGGTGTGTCGTTGCTCCGGAATATTTAATGTCGCACAAACTCCCTCCCACCACAGGTCAGAATTGGAAACTGACAAACGACAAACCTTAAGCAGTTCTAGTTACACAAACTCTAAACTAAAAAAAATAATAATAATTAGGAATGATTACTTTTTTCTTTGAGCATTTGACACTCACTAAAGACCGACCTGTTGCTTCTGATTTTAACTACGCTCATGCAACATGCAAATCTAAACTCATCTCTCTTTGGAAATCTGACAAATCTCTTAACAGCTCTACGACACCACCATGCCACATGCGTTCTGCCACCAAGTTCGTACCCAAAGATCGGATTTCTGACAAAATCTTCAGTCCTCCTTCCCCACCATTCATAAGGTGCATGAAAATCAGAAAGGAATACAAAAGAAAAGCGAAAAAAAAAGCGAAAAAAGAAAGCTTGCTCATCTCCTCTTTGTGTCCCACTTCGTGCAGGGAATTCAAAAACAAAAAAATATACCATTCAAAACAAAAAAATTCCTGTACGTATTATTCTGACTAATGCAAGTATCCATTTCATTGTTTTGCTTGCTCTGAGATGAGCTGGTAATAAAATGCTAAGCATCCTAATGTAAAATTAAAAATTTTTGCTCCCTCTTCCTCGGATTAAACCTTTTCGTTCGTTTCACCTTTTCGAAGCGAAACCATTATTAAACTTTTTTTTTGACCCTTGTCCATTGGATGCTAGTTTCACAACCGATGCTTCTTTTTTTTTTCTTATTTAATAGAGATGTAATTTGGCGAAGACAAGCAAATTATATGTTCTTGTCCTTCGTATAAACCTTTCTTAGGGGTGTTCTTGGCTGTTGATTCTATCACCTTGACTTCGGCAGTAAAGAGCAAAAAAAGGATGCACTGGTGGTTTCCTTTTTCCTCGGAACCTGATTTCGGAGGAATTCAACGCTTGGCAGAAAATAAGATTTTTCCGCCCAATCAAATTTCTCTGTGTGTATTTTAAGCAGTGACGCATGACTACTACATTTGCGTTTGACATCACTCTACATGATTCAAAATAATAAAAAAAAGATTACAATAATGCTACTTCATAACCACCGCCCTATCAATTGATTTCTTTATGTATTTCCTGTTGTCACTTCAATGTTAAAAATCTTAAAATGTGTGTGTTTGTGGGTGGGGAAAGGATGAGAGGGTAAGTGATTGAGTCTGAAACGAATCGTCCTATATCAAGATGATCTATATTATTACTCACAAAGAACATGGCTTTGAGAATTTGTGGGGAGCATCATCATTCTATATCATATTTCTAGTTACAATAATGGCTTATATCTAGAAATAAGGGATACCTGTAGTGGCTTATATCTAGAATAAGGGATACATGCTTACAAATCAATAAGAAAACTCACGTCTGTTCTTTATCTTGAGTTGGCAGAAATCGCCTACCAAGATATATCTCTAAATCTAATTGTTTCATACATATAATCATTACATGACTTGGAAAAGTAAACACAAGTAGACGGCCATCGCTTACACAATCATCAATTAGACGACCATGAATTCCAATAAACTTAAAAAGAAACTATTCCATGCTGGCCATTAGCTCAATCGCCTGTGTCTACTAGCACCATCCAGGACTGAATACAGCCCTTATTTCCATCGCCTTCCGCGTATAATGTCTCGAATAAGCTTTCCACCCGGATTTCTTTGTACTTCCAATCTGTCCGGCTCATCCGTAGTTCTCTTCCCCTCCACCGATTTTTTTTATTTATTTTTTGTACCTGGTAATCGGTCGGTATTTTTTCGCTCCAAATTTAGACCATGCCTAAGGCGTGGGGGAAAGAGAAAGAGAAAGAGAAAGAGAAAGGTGGGGAGCGCGCAATTGCGACTTATACTTCTAACCAATAGTTTTAATTTATCATCAATATCTTCTTTCGGAGTTATTTTTAACCTTGGTAACCCTGATTTTGTTCCCCACTCCATCCTCCTCGCCATTTATTTACCCTAGCAGGATAATTTAATAACCTGAAGTTTAAACTTCCGACAGTTTCGCAACCAAAATTTTTCAAAAAAAAAAATGTACAACCAAAAAATTTAATCGAAAAAAACGTTAGCTAAACTATAAACTTCCCTTTTAAATTCCAACCTTTCTATTGCTTTTTAGTGGGTGATACGTCCTGGTGTTCGTGGGTGTACATTTCATTATCAAACTAATAATTGGGGGAAGACCATCATGGATTTCATGTTCATCCGTCTACATTTCTTGGCTGTAAAGTTTTCCTTGTGCTTGTTAGATCGTAAGACAAAAACAGAAATCCTTGGTGTTCCCAAGACAAAAGTATCTTCAAGCGCAAGTGTTAGTTCGTTCTTTGAAGGAAGAGCATATTGTTGATATCCATAACCAGAAACAACTTTCCTTTGCTTAAGTTGCAGATAAAGAACAATCCTCACGTTGACTTTTCAAATCACGTCGGAGCAAAAGCTCCTTCATCATACGACTTACATTCCAAAAGATACGCCAAGGCCATTTTTCTATAGTAAACATTCACGAAACAAGAGTGTTTGAATCAAGAATTGGGGAGACATCTTGTTGGAACAACTGGCCCAACGCAACGGCAAAAAAAGAGCATGCAAGTTGCACCGCGAGAGCACTACGGGGGCTATTTCAGAGGAATCAACAAAAAGTGGCAAACCAAAAAATCATTAAGGCTGACCGAGAAGCGATCTCCAATTTAAATAGATTGTTGGCTATCGCTATTAATTTTTTTTTTTTTAACTTGCTCGCCCCTGATCGGTATCGTACCCCCATCGCAACCGTCTTATCACAATGCCAGTGTCCGTACTTGAGCTAGGCGAAGATATCTTGACAACCGAGATCGCCAGCTACTTATGCCCCGACGACATCTTTAGATTCTTCACCCTTTCGAGACATTTGTATGAAATATTTCAAACTTCGTCAATCATCTTCCAAACCCTATACAATAAAAAGTTCACCAATAATGAAAACAACTACACGTTGTCACTCCAAGAAAATCTCAATTGGAAACAGTTGTTCTACTTGCGTTGTAATAGAGATCAAAAATTCTACACTTGGGGCGATCCACAAAATGGTAGACTAGGATATCGTTATTCCGAGATTCCAAAGGCAAATACCAGTGATTCCTTTGGCTGGATTGTTCACACACCAACAAACGCCTCTGCATTCAATGATAATATAATAGTAGATATTGCAGCAGGCGGGTTTACGTTTTATCTATTAAGCAACAATGGCGAATTATGGTTCACAGGTGCTAATTGGAGAAAGGGAAGTGGGGCTACAACCCCAGGCCCAATCACCACAAAGGACTATCGACCAACCCCTGGCACGATGGCGCTTTCCACAATGGCAAATAATACTAACCAGGCAGTGGGTTCAAGAAGGAATCTTAGAACTGGTATTCTTCCAATTCCATTAATGGGAAGAAGATATTCCGACGATGGTAACGATGGTGATGCCCAAGAAAATGGTGCAGATGCAACAACCAAACCACCAACTGCTCCTACTAGTACAGAGGTTCCACAAGGAAGACGCAGAATTGAACCGGCTGTTGAAACGTCGTCGTCCACACAGGAGTCACCATTCAAGCGCAGACCTTCGAAAATCAAGGAAACCGCAATGACATCGAGGTTGTATTTACCACCAGTAGAAAATGAACAACCGGATTTGAGAGTTATCTCAATAAGTGCTGGAAGAGAGCATGTAATCGCTTTGGATAACTATAATCACATTTATACTTGGGATACTGGAACAGGTTCAGATTCTGGTATTTTGCTTGATTTTCCCGGCATTTCACCACTGGCTCCTGTTGTGAAGATCGTTGCCGGATGGAACTTATCCAGTGCATTAATTGAAGGATATGGCTTGGTTGTCTGGTACACCAGGGTGGGAATCACAAAAGAACAATATATTGCCAAAGACATTCGTTCTGAAGCAAAATATTTTATTGTACCATTTAGCAAAGGCGATATCGTGGATTTCTCACTTGGTTCGGATTACGTAATGTTTATCAGGAAATCGGATCAGAAATTATACCAGCTTAGATTCAATGTACACGAGTTTGCCACCAGGGATGGTCCTATCACACCAGATGAATTACGACAGAGAACAAACCCGATGGACAATTTTAATAATTGGAAAGCACAACAAGTCGAACACGTTGAGTTCACAAAGTTAAAGGGCTGTTTCAATAATTTTGCCGTGTTTACCAATCACGATCAAGTGTTAGTTGGAAATTCGAAACATCTTTTACACCACGAGAATGGGAATGAAGAAGGTGCTAACCCAATCATCATTGAGGAATTGCAAGGGCAAAACATCAAAACCATTGAAATGGGAGATTACCACTACTTGGCTCTCACCGTCGATGGGTCGCTCTTGAGTTGGGGTTTAGAACCAAGAGCTTGTGGATGTTTAGGTTTGGGTTTTAAGTTGAATGTCCGAGACGACCACCCCAACGATATTAAATTACAAGGAAGCGATTTGATAGTTTTGAGACCACTAAGAACAAGAACTC
The DNA here is from genome assembly GCA_030572435.1 of Candida labiduridarum. Classification (NCBI taxonomy): domain Eukaryota; kingdom Fungi; phylum Ascomycota; class Pichiomycetes; order Serinales; family Debaryomycetaceae; genus Candida; species Candida labiduridarum. Next base: position 12,123 of record JAJLZW010000163.1, on the reverse strand, counting down.
CGGGGTACAAAGGTAAATGGGTCGCTATCGCAGCAAGTGGTTGGCACTCGGGTGGTATATACGTTCCTGTTACAGACGAATGATCAAGGGGATTCTATAGACAGGACGAATTGAATAAATGGAAAACCACAAAGAAAGTTGGAGAAACACCTCCGTCATAGGAATTGGGGTTATACGATGATTATAGCCAAAAGTGATACAAAATTGGACTTTTACATAGAGATTATTTTATTACTATTGTTATTATTTTTATTTTTAAGGTCGTATTCAAAGTAAGTACACTGTAAAATAAATCCTGGTTGTCTACTTCTTCACATGTATTCATTCTCTTTATCTTTCACATTAGTCAAGATTCACGTTTTGGAATGTTAACAATTTTGAGATGACGGAGATACATCTAATCATCATGCAAAGTGAATCAATGACGAGAATTTTTATATTCTCCGTTGTACTGTAATTTCTGTGCACTTTTTTTTTCGCCCTTTCTCCGTCTTCTTTGGGTTGTTTTCCTTTTCCTGTTCTTTTTTTTTTTTTCTTGTTCGCCCTTGAAAGAACTGTAACTGTTCACATCTTTTCGTTAACTTCTCTTCCACTCACATAATTTTTCTATTTTCTGTCTTTCTTCACTTAACTAACTACTGCTAGTGCAACAACAACATCAACACCGTCACTACAAGTCCCTCGGCCACTTGATAATCACTAGCTTTTTGATTAATTATACCAAATCCAACAGGAAGTCCCCAATTTTTTTTTATTTCAAACAATGACAGAATTATCGCCTACTTCAAAAGCCACCCACTTGGCAACTAATATCACAGTCACCCCGGCTAGCAACACCGTATCACCAAAAGGTTCAGCGCCTTCCTCCCCAACACTACAACAGCAAGCCGTACACAGAAGAGGAAGCAGCATAAATAGCACAGGCTCGCTTTCTCGTAATAGAAGCAATAGCAACAGTGCGAATGTCTTGACACCTACGCCATCCCATCATCAACCAGCCCACTCCATAACTAGACAAAGAAGATCTTCGTCTTTGATCCAACATTTAGAGCCGGATACATTAGATACAAAAATCGATCAAGCCTTAAATCCAAATGTCAATGCCAATTGGGTCCATCAAAAGGGGGCTTGGGTGATTCATGTGGTCATCATCATCTTGCTCAAAATGTTTTTCAATTTTATTAGTGTTTTAGACAACGATTGGAGATGGACTTTAACAAACTTGACATATAACATTGGGTCGTACATCATGTTTCACCAAGTTAAAGGCACGCCATTCGAGTTCAACAGTGGAGCGTATGACAATTTGACCATGTGGGAACAGATTGATAACGGCGATCAATACACTCCATCAAAGAAGTTTTTGATGTTGGTACCAATCGGCTTGTTTTTAGTCAGTACTCATTACTCAAGTTACAATTTGAACTTATTTATCGTGAATGGGATCAGTTGTCTCTGTGTGGTGGTTCCTAAATTGGCAATTTCACACAGATTAAGAGTGACTTTATACTAGATTTGAATAACGGTGCCGAAAGAACACTCTCCAGAGACAAGTGAATACACATATATCAAGAAGCAAAGACACACACACACACACACACACACACACACATATATATATATACGCAGACACAAAATGGGAAATGAAATCTACGCACAATAATAAGATGCGTCCCAAAATGAGTTCTGAGAGCAAATCATGCCCTGAAAGTTAACGATCTTGCTTTGGTCTGGTTTGCGTTCTTGTAGTAAATAATTTGTTTTGTTTTGGTTTTGTTTTATTTGAAGTGATATTATATAGTGTATTCTTTAGTAGAATATATATTTCCCCATTACAACGTCTATTATTCAGTTTAATTATAATATATTGCACTAGCAATGCTCGCGTGAGAACAAGCCAATTGTAGATCTATATGGTCCGAAATGTGATTGGTAGATAGTGTAAACTTCTGACTCTGTCCGTGTGATGACATCCGTAGAAAACTCTTTTCCCATCTAGGTTGCAATGAAACTGGGAGCTCGTGCAATCACTCAAGATGAAATGTGCTCTTAAAGTTCTTTCATTTTTGACTCTGATTCTTGAACAATTTTTGAACATGTCACGTGGCGATAACCACAAAATACGGGGGAAGAGATCGTTTTTTTTTTTTTTTTTCTTCTGCTAAGTTTAAATTGCGTAGTAATAATTGATGTTCTTTTTTTTTCTGACTTCGGCGACACTAACAAACGTAATTGCCAGCGGTTACGGTACCAACAAAGTTACTCACGTTTCTTATAATAATGAGATGCATGAAAAATTTCTCATCACTTCACTCCTGGCTTCTCCTCAACAAAAAACTATAAAAAGAAGTGCAACCGTCTGCCCAGTTTTTTCGTTTTACCCAATTTTTTTTCCTTTCCTGTTTCCGTAGACGTTCCGCCGCCCCCAATTACACTAATTGTACATCATGTCCCACTACGCTTTATCTCAATCCCACAGACAAATGACCGAAGGTCACTTGAAAGAAACCGATCCAGAAGTCGACCAAATCATCAAGGATGAAATTGACAGACAACAACACTCCATTGTTTTGATTGCTTCTGAAAACTTCACCACCACTGCTGTTTTCGATGCTTTGGGAACTCCAATGTGTAACAAATATTCCGAAGGTTACCCAGGTGCTAGATACTACGGTGGTAACGAACACATTGACAGAATGGAAATCTTGTGTCAAGAAAGAGCCTTGAAAGCTTTCGGTTTGACCCCAGACAAGTGGGGTGTCAATGTCCAAACCTTGAGTGGTTCCCCAGCCAACTTGCAAGTTTACCAAGCTATCATGAAACCACACGAAAGATTGATGGGTTTGGATTTACCACATGGTGGTCATTTGTCCCACGGTTACCAAACCGACTCCAGAAAGATTTCTGCTGTTTCCACCTATTTCGAAACCATGCCATACAGAGTTAACTTGGAAACCGGTTTGATTGATTACGAAATGTTGGAAAAAACTGCTGTTTTATTCAGACCAAAGGTCTTGGTTGCTGGTACCTCAGCTTACTGTAGATTAATTGACTACAAAAGAATGAGAGAAATCGCCGACAAGGTTGGTGCTTACCTCGTTGTTGACATGGCCCATATCTCCGGTTTAATTGCTGCTGGTGTTATCCCATCTCCATTCGAATTTGCTGATATTGTTACCACCACCACCCACAAGTCCTTGAGAGGTCCAAGAGGTGCCATGATCTTCTTCAGAAGAGGTGTCAGATCCGTCAACCCAAAGACTGGTCAAGAAATCTTGTACGACTTGGAAAACCCAATCAATTTCTCCGTTTTCCCAGGTCACCAAGGTGGTCCACACAACCACACCATTGCTGCTTTGGCCACTGCTTTGAAACAAGCCAACACCCCAGAATTCAAAGAATACCAAGAACAAGTCTTGAAGAACGCCAAGGCTTTGGAAAACGAATTCAAAAACAAGGGTTACAAATTGGTTTCTGACGGTACCGACTCCCATATGGTTTTGGTTTCTTTGAAAGATAAGCAAATTGATGGTGCCAGAGTTGAAACTGTTTGTGAAAAGATCAACATTGCCTTGAACAAAAACTCTATCCCAGGTGACAAATCTGCTTTGGTCCCAGGTGGTGTCAGAATTGGTGCTCCAGCTATGACCACCAGAGGATTGGGTGAAGAAGATTTCAAGAAGATTGTTGGTTACATTGACTTTGCTGTCAACTATGCCAAAGAAGTTCAAGCCCAATTACCAAAGGATGCCAACAAATTGAAGGATTTCAAGGCCGCCATTGCTAATGGTTCTGATAAACTCCTGGCTGTTAGAGATGAAATTTACCAATGGGCCGGTTCTTACCCATTGGCTGTATAGAAAGCAGGTATCAACGTTCGCTACTTGTTTTTTTAATTCTTTTTCATATTCTAGTTTCCGATTTTTGTTCTTAAATATTTGTGTATAAAAGCTGTTCTTTTAATGTTTCTTGTCGTAGTATCTTTATCTCTTGCTCTTTCTGTTGAGCACGACTCCGGTTGCAATTGTTTATTCTCCGGTTACCAATGGAAGCCGCATGTGATACTTGAGATAGGTGTAATAAAGAAGACTTTTAATATTGTAAATATAAAAATTTAAGCTATACAACGAAATAGAATAAGAAGAACAAAAAATAATAATTAATAAAAAGAATTGCTATAAGCAGATCAAGTTTACAACAAGTTTAATGCTAAAGCAAAAATTGAACCTGCAGCAATAGCAGCTTTGGCAGCACCACCTTGAGCAGGAGTGCTACTAGATCCTGAACCAGAACCAGAACCAGAACCAGAACCAGAAGCAGTGGAACTTAAACCAGAGCCAGAGCCAGAAGCAGATCCTGTTTCGGAAGAACCTTCAGAACCTGTTTCAAAAGAGTTTCCTGCTCCACTAGTTTCACTGGCATTACTACCAGATTCAGTTCCACTAGCTCCATTTTCACTACCGGTTTCACTAGCACCACTTGCTTCACTACTTTCACTTGAACGGCTACCGCTTTCGTTGGCTCCAGATTCAGTTTCACTAGCACCACTTCGGTTATGAGTTTCACTTGAGTCCGAACCAGATCCGGTTTCGCTTGAATCAGCAGCAGATCCGGTTTCACTTGAATCAGAACCAGAAGCTGTTTCACTTGAGTCAGAACCAGAACCGGAACCAGTTTCACTTGAGCCATAACCAGAACCGGAACCAGTTTCACTCGAATTAGCACCTGATCCGGTTTCGGTGGAATCATTCTCGGTGGAATTCGTGTTTGAACCAGAGCCTGAACCACTTGCTCCACCAGCTGTAGCACTACCATTGGAATCTGAGTTGAAATCAGCAGTAGTGCTAGAATGACCGTTGCCACCATCAGCAGTAGTTGCGTTGGAATCACTACCAGAGGCACCAGTAGCTTTGGAATCGGAGGTGTTGTCAGAACCACTGGTAGTGTTGGAACCAGAAGTGCTGTCAGAACCACCAGTGGTATTTGAATTGGATGTGTTGCCAGAACCACCAGTGGTATTTGAATTGGATGTGTTATCAGAACCACTAGTTGAATTAGAATCTGAATTTCCGGTAGTGGCAGTAGAATCGGTGTTGCCATTGGTGTTGCTATTGTTTGAACCAGAAGTAGCAGCGACTGCAGCTGCACCAGCAGTACCAGATGAACTAGAACCAGAAGCACTTGATGACCCAGAAGCACTTGATGAGCCGGAAGAACCACCAAGACCACCAATACCACAGTAGTAGCTCCTAAGGTCTTGAGCAGTGACACTGGAATCATAGTTGGAACAGTTACATTGAGCTAATTCGGACCAGTAGTTTTCATCGTTACACAAACATTGCAAAGTAGCAGATTGAGTACCAGCATCACCAGTACCACCACACTGGTTCTGTTTTGCTGAAGCATTGGAACAGTGTTCGTTACAGTTGTCGTTTGCTCTTTTGGCTGCAAGGGCAATTTGTAAAAGCGCAAAAAAAAATAATGTAGTTCTTCTCATAGTTAAGTTTTTTATGGTAGATGATCAAAATCAAACAAACGAAAGCAAAAGAAAACTTCAAAAGAAGCCAGTCCATTAAAACATCGTCAACTACAGAAGATGGCGGTATTTATATAATTTCAGGTATGCTTGTTCTCCTCAGCAACAAAGGTGCAACGTGCCTCCTTGTTTTGGGTAAAGATCACTCAAGTTTCACAACATTTTCGTCTGACACGAACCACATGCAAGGACCCACTTTTGAAATTTCAACGCACAAACAGCAATGATACGCTGTAGAAACGAGCAAATAATAAATTTCAGGTCCGTTTCCAGAATCTCGTTGCCACTGGTACCAAATAGGAATCAGAAATTTAGCAACTGGGGTCAGAGATCTAGAACATTTTTGCTTTTGTACAAACTCGAGTCACTGGTCGCTCACGCAAAACCTTGCCGATCCTGCTATAGCCCCACCGGATCCATGCCTCACTAGATCAGAGCGAGTGATCTTTGGAATAATCGTATTCCAATTTCATTTATACAGGACAGAAAACTTTGGAAAGCTTCCTAACAGTTGCCCATTGGCCGTTACGCAGGGCACAAACTAGAGAAGCAGTAAACGAAGAATGAATATTGAAAAATAAAAAACAGGAAAACGCAAAAAGAACACTAGAGACTTGAACCACATTTCAGGAGGAAAGTCCCTTGCACCTTTTCCTTCTCGTAATTCAAATCTCAACATCTTTTACGTCTCACTCTTATGTTTTGTGTTTCGTGACCGTGGGAGATCGACAGTATCGCTCTGATTTAGTGTCCTGCTGTCTCAAACCAACTGGGAACTAAAAGAAAGAGTGGAACCAGATAGAACATAGATATTAGTCTATCTCCTCTTTATGTCCCCTTAAAGTATTTTATCAACATAGGTCTCAATAAGTCACAAGTGACAACAAAAAAAAATGTCAATTTTGAGGCGGTAACCACGCAGAGACGTAGTGCATGAAACCTGGAATAATTTTTTTTTCAATTTGGATGGTAGACAATAGGGGCATGCATACACGTCCAAGTTGTGTCAAATTCCATCCATGAAAAGTTTAAAATGTATTATTAAAGTGGGAATTTGCCGCCGCGTAACTTGGCTATTTCTGGATACTGTATGGAAATTCCACCAAGAAACGTAAGCCGAAGAAGCTCACAGGACTGAAGAGTTGAAAAAACAATGTAGTTTGTGAAGGTTGATTCTTAGCATGATTTGTTTTTGGCTTGCCATACAAGATATATTTTGCTCTCTGACTTGGTCACTACGTGGTAGAACCAACTCTACAATTGAACAATTCTCCTAATTAACGTTGTAGATATGAATTCTAGAAAATGTTTTGCTTGAATCCTCTTTGTATAGTTTCTGCAAACATCACAATGATCGTGTTCACACGATGGTTGCCTACTGGTTGGACTTTGGCTTGTCTTACGTCAACACCTCTGTTCAATGGTGTTTCCCCGTTGCGTTCCAGATTTTCTTTGCCTTGTGGGTGCTTTTCGGGATCATTCAGTTGCCAGAATCGCCACGTTGGTTGATTGCCCACGATAGGAAACCCGAAGCGTATGAGATTCTTTCGGCCTTGAACGACACCACTCCTGATGATGACGCCCTTGTTGCCGAGGTCACTTTGATTGTCGATGCTGTTAACAGAACTTCCCACACCAAGACCGGATTCAGAGACTTGTTGACTGGTGGTAAGACGGCCCACTTCCAGAGAATGCTCATTGGTTCGTCCACACAATTCTTCCAACAGTTGACGGGATGTAATGCTGCCATCTACTATTCCACGTTGTTGTTCTACCAAACCGTGTTCAATTACTCCCAATACAGGTTGTCGTTGATTTTGGGTGGTGTGTTTGCTACGATCTACGCGTTGTTTACCATACCATCGTTCTTCCTTATTGACACGCTCGGCAGAAGAAAGTTGTTTTTGATTGGTGCTACTGGTCAGGGGGTATCCTTCCTTATCTCTTTTGCTTGTTTGGTTCATCCAACAAAGCAGAACGCAAAAGGAGCGGCTGTTGGCATTTTTTTGTTTATAGCATTCTTTGCTTTTACAATCTTGCCATTGCCTTGGATCGACCCACCAGAAATCAATCCGCTCAAGACCAGAACAACAGCTTCTGCCGTGTCAACGTGTACGAACTGGTTGGCAAATTTCGCTGTAGTCATGTTTACGCCTCCATTCATCACCGCAACGGGATGGGGGTGCTACTTGTTCTTCACTGTTGTGAACTTTTTGTTCATCCCAGTTATCTTTTTCTTTTATCCAGAAACCGCCGGAAGATCCTTGGAAGAAATTGACATCATTTTTGCTAGAGCATACGTTGAAAAGAGACAACCTTGGAGAGTCGCTGCTACTATGCCTAAGTTATCCTTGCAAGAAGTTGAAGACGAAGCTAAGAATTTGGGACTTTACGAAGACGACTTTGAAAAGGACAATTTTGAAACAAAGGAAGATATCTCTGATGCTTCCAATGGAGTGTTTGAAAAACCAGAAAACGTTTAGAGTGAGTGGTTTATTTAGTAAGTAGTTTATTTTATTAATAAATTTGTTTCTTTAAATCAAGACAGTCTTGTAGTCAATGCAGTCTAGTCTAGTTAATTGAGTGTAGGACACGACTGTTGCTGCATAATTTCGTCACCTTACACTACTTGTCAAAGAAGTGTGAGCAACAGAAAAATTCAAAGGTCGTGTACAAAAGACGAATAGTATACAGACAGAGCTGACTATCATAGGCATGAGTGTACTACTAGGTTGAAGACTTCTTACTATAAATGAACACGAATATCTTGGTGGCAATCCAACAATGTATATTTTGAAGTGGGTGATGGACTTTGCAGCTTGTTTTAGTACCACAGTGAGATGTGTGGGTAATGTCACTCTTGTCTAAAGCTACTCTGTTGTTTTAATTGTAGCTATGACTATTGTTGTGATGTTTGTACAAATACAGTATTGTTCGTTATTTGAACACCATTTAAACTCCAGTGAATAATAGCCCTACAGTATAATTGGTGTGGTATTACTAGTGGCAATGTAATATTATGACAACATAGCCTGCAAGGATATAATGGGTATGACGATACTGGTATAATTCCCCATTTGGTCATACTGTATATCCTTCCACTCTACAGGGATACCTATGCGGCATGATCAATACAATCATAAGGCAAACCAGATATAAACACGCGATTGCTTCAACCACAAGGCAGCACGGTATTGCATTACTTATTCTACAGAGTTACCAGTTGCCTGTCATAGCGTGACTTGAACATGACTACGAACCCAGTATTGTTTGTATCATAATTGACAGAGATAGTCAATGTTTCCGTCTGGGACACAACTGTTTTTCAAATGCGTTGACGTCCTGACAGTGCATGTTACAACTACCAGAAGATGAAGAAGCAGCAGTTTCTGTGGAGCAAGAACCGTGGCTATGGTGGTGCGTAGTACTCCACCGGTGAATGTTCCTGCGTATATCAATCTTTTTCAAGACTAAATAAAACTTTCATAATCGTATAGAAATCTCAAACCAACCATCATATTTGTGCACAAATAGCTTGAGCTGGTTAGTAGTAATAGTTTGCATTAGATCTAAAAGAACTGTACTAAACTAAGCTAGTACGTAACTTGATGCGGCGGCTGTGATGCTCTTGCCTTTTGTGCTTTTCATCAAAAAAACAGGAGTACTCTGCGAGATACCCAGTGGCTATAATTAACGCGCGAGTGAGAGAGCAAATGAAAGAGCTGATGCAGCATGACTTCTATTCATTCTGTACAATTATATATAGCCATCCTCATAAGCAAACGTATGATTCGTAAGCAATTCAAAGTATTCGTCTCCAACCAATTCCTTTTCGATAAACAACCTTTCAAAACCCGGTTTTGAAGTGACCATTTCGATGATTGCCTTGGCGGTTGCTTTTTTTAACGCACATTCATTCAAACTCAAATACTTGATCTGAGGTCCAAAAATGTCCTCGTGCAATTCTTCAGGTTCTAAACTAGATAAATCGATAAAGTTCAAACAAAGTTCTTCTAGGTTTTCAAAACCGGAAAACCCTTCGAACCCTAACTGAATCATCCTATTGTTGGACAAATCCAAATATCGAACATTCATCGAGTCAAACGATTCAGGACTTCTAATTTCCAAATCGCACTCCTTCAAATCCAAATATTCCAACCCATGAGGTACATCAAGGTAACCTGGGAACCAGTCCAAACTGCAGCTTTGAATAATCAAATGCTTGAGGTTTACAGGGATATGACGAAGTTGCCAGAGATTGACACTATTAAATCGCAAAACTTGTAAAGTCTCCATCCATCCCAAATCAGCAGGAAAGTGGAAATTGACGTTCAAGTTTGAAGAAGGAGCATCAGTATCAACAGCTAGATTGGGTATCTCACACTCTCTATCATCAGTCAAGAATACATCGCCATCACCCCCCAGCAAGGACAATTTTCTGATCTGAGGCATTTGTGTAAAAATCAACTTTGTAGATCTTGAAATTTCAGATATCACCAATGTTCGTAAACTCTTGGGAAAGTTCAATACAACTTGAGAGCCCAAAATACTGCAATGCTGAATTTGTAAAACAGTCAATTTACTTAAATCTCCCAACATGCTCATATCCACGTCTTCCACAGAAGTAAACACCAACTTGGTCAAGAATTTCGGTAACTGGTTACCTGATATTCGAAGGTTATCAAGTGTGTCGAAATGCAAAAAGGACAAATTTGGCAAGGAATATTGTTGAAAATTCAATACTGTGTTGCCATCGTACATGGCTTGCAGATATCCACTGACGTTTAAAGTCACCAAAGAGTCGGGTAAGTTCACACGATGCTTTCGCATTTCTAGTTCATGCTTTTCATCATTTTGGTCGAGTTTTCGTTTCCTGTTTGGAACAAAAAAATACATCGACGCTAATCGCAAATGTCGAAGACAAAGTGGTAGCTTTAGCAGCATTGTCTCACCATTTATTAACACATTCCTCAATCTGGTTGTGTCCGAGAACGACAATAACTGCGGGTGATCAACATGCAAATTTTCCAAATCTATGCAACCATATATCCTTATCGATTTCATGTTTTTAGGTAACATGAACAGATGATATCTAGAAGATTCAATTTCTATCGATTCTAGTTTATCCAATTGGCTGATGTCAAATGTTGTTGTATTACTGTCCACTTCCCTAAACAATAGAAATTTAACATACAAGGATTTCAAATTTGTTGGGAATGTCAACTGTGTCACCAGTCCATAGGAATGATCCCAAATTGCACAGCTAAGCTTCGTCAAGCATTCAGGGATATGTACAAGCTGATCCGATGTTACTGAATATTGTAAACCTAGTTCTTTCAAGGAGCTTCCATCTCCAAGCTGATAGAATTGATCATGAATAGGGGTATATATGCCAACCTTATTTGAACCGCGAGTCAATTGAAGAATTTGGCTCCAAGCTATCCCCAAACTGTCAAAACTCGAAAGGAATCGGAGTGAATCATATGTATAAGGTAACTCAATTAACTTCTCAATTACTTCAATATCCCAAGTTTTATTTTGAACGTACCACTTAAATGATATCCCAATTTTAGCCCCTCGCAAGACGTGCGGTTTTCTTTCGTGTAATTGAAGGAGATATTTGGGGTGACAGAATATGATTTGTTTCGGTTTGATCGTTGGATGCAATTCCATTACTTGAATCAATTTGACAACGCCATTACATGAAGTGAAATTGTCATTACCAAAATGCCATCTGTGGCCATCTATAAATCTATCAATATCGGTCTCCAATTCGAAATGATCAACTACTTGGTCCCGACCAATGACAACGTTTGAGTACAAACATTCGTAAACGTAATCTTGTATTTGTGGAATATCCTTTATGTACGTTAAAGTATCATAATCGACATAGCTGAATATTAAGTTGATGATTTCTATTGGTAACTCAAAAAAGGAAATTCGTGCCATGGGGAAAACATGAGATGCGTATACCAAATTGGATAACTCCAATGATAAGTTGAATTGGTGACTCGGAAATAAAAAGTGATAATTGAATATTTAAAAACGAATGAAATAATTACAGGGATTTGTATAGGCGCATATTTTTAATTACTTGGTGATCTTTCGTTTGTTCAATGCGGATATGATAATTGTTGTGTGGGTGGAGTAATCCAACTCTGTGCGTGACAGATTCGTTTTGTTGAGAAATGAAATTAACCCAAGAAGTGCACACCACTGTAAATGTCGGGAATGACTTTTACACACCACTTTTGGTGTTTAGCATGATCTTTAATAGATCATCGTTATTTTACATAGACTTGGTTTATGTATTATGCCATGCTTTGTCATGGGTTTTAATTACTATTCTAAAATAGTACCATATATTATAAATACGTCATTCATTATTATGTGTGACTTATATATTCTGCAGAATTAGTAGCAGGGTATACTCATGGGTATAAATAGACCCGATATTTTCCCTCTTTATAAGAGCTTGGAAGTGGGTATCTAACGATATATACAACTATCATGAGTTCAACACCTGCTACTGATTCTGCTTTTCATTTTAATGATATAGGTCGTGTCCCTAACAGACCTTTAATCCA